>ML736163.1:58087-291874 GCA_009193595.1 Aspergillus bertholletiae
TTTTTTTTTTTTTTTTTTTTTTTTGTTATTTCTTTCTGTATTTACCCCTTTCAGTATCCTGTATTTGTTTATTTCTTTCTTTCTTTCTTTCTGTATGTATTTATGTAATTATGTATCTCCCCCTTTTTTAATTTAAATTTGTTGATTTCATTGTTATCAACCTTAATACATGGACATCCACCTATCACTTTGAAAGACTACTTATACATATGGATGTCCCCCATTGAGCCCTGAACATGGGATGTGTGGCTGAAGTATAACCAATGGATTGAAAGAAATCATTCCAGTCCTGGATTTCCAGGGCTCACTTATGATGGCTGAGTGGGGCGAACCCCTGACGGTCATTGGCGGACCCGAACACGGCGTACCGCTCAGCCCCCCATTAGTCGTACTACAGCGAGTCTCGCGACCCTCGTTATCATTCATCATTCATCATCATCATCATCACTATCTTCTTCTTCGTCTTCTTCTTCTTCATCTTACCCTTTTATCTCGGATTTTATCGTACAACTGCCGGTCTTTCTCTTCCTACTGTTTTCGCTTACTTTACTCAACTAGCTCTGGTCCCAAACTTGATTACTACCTTGTCTTCCTCAGCTTATCGCTGATCCGGTAGGGTCCACAGCCATGGTTGTCTCGTCCCTTGTTCGCCGTGGCTTGGAGCTGGCCTCCGACATGCCCAAAGGCCCTGAAGTGCCTTCCATCCATCTCTCAGGGTGGCTGGCTGGCCTTTTTGTCTTCTCTGTCCTCGCTTTTATTTTTGTTATCTTCTCGGTATGGTCTCGACTCTTTGTCATCTTCCCCTTTTAGCGCCGCGAGATATCCCAACGTTGCTAATACCATATTTAGATCGAATACACCTATGGAATGGTGGTTGCAACCCTTGCCGCCGTCGAGGAAACCAATCCCGATATATATGTCCGCGTCAAGACCGATTTCAGTCCCAACAAGTCTGAGGACCCGGACGAACCCGAGGCAAACACTCTTCGCCCCCAACCGATCACCGGCAGCTTGCGCACCACCATTAAACATCTCCATGCCCGTGCCGGTTTCTGGTCTCGTTTCCGTGGTTTCGGTGCGTTTACCACATACTTTGTAGCCGATGCGTTTCTCTTCTCGATTCAACCGTTGTCCATGACCAACTTTGTCGGGCAGCTGGTCACCCGAACCATCGTCGGTGTGGCCCTAGCCAACCTGGAACTAACCTGGGTGCATATTGCGATATCCAAGCCCTCATCCAAGCGCTTCTACCAGCGTATTCCGAGCTTCAAGAGCTGGCTGAAGTTTGCGCCTGTTGTTGCCTTGGGGCAAGGCGCTGTCTATGCCGCTTTCTACATTCCCCTGTTCATTGCTGGGGCTGCTGGGGCTCTGGATGACTTGGCCGTTGATCCCAATGCTAAATTCCCATCGGCTGAGGTTATAAACCGCGCTGCCACAGTCATCGCCATCCCGTCTCTGCTTGCCGTCCTGGTATACATCCCCATGCGGGCGATTATAATTCGTGTTGCAGCATCCATGCTCCCAAAGGAGGACGAGCCGATCGTACCATTTGATCGCTCCTTCGGCGGAAAGGTGGTTCCTGCCACTCTGGGCGGCAGCGGTAGACTCAGCATTAAAGATGCATGGGCGACCTTCGATGGACCTGCTCGCATTCGCTACTTAAAGGTAATCGGCAAGGCCTATATCATGGAGTTTGCTGCGATGATCTTCTTTTCCTTGATATTGGGCTGCCAAGTCCACGCGGGGGCATTGACGTATGGTGTCCGGCGTAGCGAGAACACCGCCTAGCTGATCCATCTAGTAGTTTAAAGTTTTCCGTATATGATATTCTTTGTGCTTGGTGTTTATCTATATATCTTATTTTCATTTCATTTTTTTCCTCCCCCGTTTTGTGATACAATTTAGAAACTGCTTTTCTCATTGTTGTGTCTCACTACGAAGCATCAGCCCGAGCCACACCCTGGAGCCGGAAAAAGTTTCGGCTATTCTGTTGATTTAAAGCTTTCCTATTGTGTTGATAAGCCATTGCAGGCCCTGAGTTAGTTCTACCGAAGATATGGTGGTTATTCTTACATTTGGAATTTTCCAATGAAATCTACTCCAAGAGCCGTTCCATCCGTTTAGTGCTACATAGGATGGTTGGTTACATGGAGCGTGTGCCTGATGGGAACCGTCGATGCCTGACTAAGGCCATACATAAATTGACGCAACGGACCAATAGCCCCGCCCCCACCCGGCCAAACACACACCGCCCTGAGTGGCCATCCTTTCACCTCTCTTGTCACCGTGAATCTTTTCTCCCTTTCCTCCTCCTGGGTACCTTCGGAGAGTCCTCCTAAAAGCCGAACCGCTCTATCAGCCGTATGCGCTCCTAGGGTCTCGTCAAGCGCCATATCCCTTCCCCTCGTTCCTCTTTCTCGCCCCGCGCTACCATTCCGAGACCGGAGTTCCACCACTATGGCAACATCACCAGCAGGTCGCATGCTGCTGGGGCAGCTGCAACAGATGCAGTCCGCTAAGGACCTTCCTGGCATCAGCTGTGGGCTCGTTGATAACAACGTCTTTGAGTGGGAGGTCATGCTCATGATCTCCGACGATGTCAAGTTGTACGGCGGTATGTCTACCTTCCAACGGTGTTGGAAAAGATTCTATAATATGTACCATACCATACACTCTGGGATGCTTACTGATTTTGGCTTTGGCCCTGGGTTTTCAATAGGCGGCTTCTTTCGTGCTCGACTCTCTTTCCCTCCTGAATACCCACACATGCCACCCAAGATGAAGTTTGAAACACCCCTCTTCCACCCGAACAGTATGCATCATATCCCCTCTAACCCCGCTCTGCCCTGTCTATCCTGAGCCAGTCGCTGATAACCCATAGTTTACCCCAACGGCGACGTCTGCATTTCCATTTTGCATCCCCCCGAGGAAGATAAGTACGGTTACGAGTCTGCTGCAGAGCGCTGGTCCCCCGTCCAGACCCCGGAGACAATCCTGCTATCTGTGATCTCCATGCTCTCAAGTCCAAATGACGAAAGCCCTGCCAACGTTGAAGCCGCCCGCCTATGGAGAGAAGATCCAAAGGAGTTCAAGAAACGGGTTCGCAAGTGTGTCCGAGACAGTTTGGGCGAGGAATAAAGCGCTCTTCATTCATAATGGGATTTATGCGTAACTGGTGTTGTTGGCCATTGGGTTGAAACGATCGAACTCTTTTTTGTTTTTTCCATTTTTTTTTTTTTTTTTCATTCGCATGGTAGACTATTGGGTCTATCGAGTAGCGCCAGCTGTTCATCTCCACGACTTTGTTATTTTCCATTTATCTAAGTTCTGTCTCCCCTGGAGTTACATGATATCGGCCCGGAGTTGAGATTTGGACTGGATCGTTTTGCATTGCCGTTGTTTCATATTGTCCTGGTTATACTGCAGCGTAGCGCTGCCAGCATATGTTCAATTTCTGAACAAGATGAATACATTTGTCTGTATCTATCTACCGTGGAAAATTATTTGCTTCGCTGTCATGTACGGGGGAGTATCTCTAGTCGTATATGGTGAATATGTCAGGCGGCTTCCGTGTTTTTGCTGCCCCTCCTCAATGATGGGAGGAAGAATCCAGGATGGAAAACTGTCAAGGCCAATACCGCCAAGGCAACCATCCTGTTGAGATTAGCGATCCATCTAGTCCGGAGAACTTCTGGGGAGGGGAAGAGGGACTCACATTCCATCCAGAACCAGAAATTCGTCCTCCTTTTGCATCAATGGGTTTCCCCATCCGCCTGCCATCTCCGGGATACTACACATCACGTCAGGACAAGGAAACATGTCGCCCTTGAAAAGACTTACCGGTAGATACACCGAATTAGGACAGTGAAGTAAGCAAAGATGTCTGCGACAACCACCAGGATGATACTGGTCCGTGCATTCCCACTGGTCAGGGCCTTCTCTCCCGAGCCGCGTCGAAGATAACGGAGGAAAAAGTCGAGAGCCAGCAGTCCACAAACGGACATCGTTGCGACCTGGAACGCTATCCCCGTGATGATAATATCATTTCCCGCATTGAGAAGATCGCGTTGCTCGCTCCCGGCAGCGGCAGCCACACCACCCCCAGCCGCCTGCAAAATTAGGGACCCAATATCACAGCCGATGAAAATCCAGGTGAACAATCTCGGTTTGAGGCGCGAGTATTCCGGTCCTAGCGAAAGGATGATGTGCTTCAGGGTGAGGTAGATGCCCGCCGCGATGAACGTTGGGCCCAGGATAATCGCCACAATTTGCAACTTAAACGCGCCGCCGTCCCAAGGGTTCTTATTCATCAGGACTCGACCGATATAGCCCGCCATCTCGAGAAACGTGCCCACTACCAGTGCCACCATCAGGGTCCACGAGCGAAAGTAGATGCCGAAGCCGAGCTGAAATAGACCGCAGACGCCATAGAAGACCGTGAAGAAAATGTTGCCGCCATAGTTGGGATAGTAACCGTAGGTTGTCGCTTCAACGGGGCACAAGGGCGAGACTTCGGAACAGGTGTTGTAGCTGGCCATGTAGGTAGTAGGTACAAGCCTCTAAATCAATTATTCTATGTATATCCGCCAGGGGGGAAAGAAAAAGAGCAGATTAATATATATATATAAAATAAAGAACAACCGACGCTAGAAATGAAAGGATATATGAACTAATCGCTATAGTGTCAAGTGGATTGATCAAGGCAAAAGAAACCGCCTGGCAAGAAGAGACCGTTGAGCCCCAACTCCATGGCCGACACCTCGTATATATTTAGTCGTGTAATATTTTAGAGTCCCCGATGCCTTGACGCCGGTGGATCCTATCGGTAAATTCCTGCTGATTGTCAGACCTCATTGGATCGCATTCGGTCTCGGTCTCGCATTTTTGCAGCCCCACTCTGCCTTGATCGCGGGCCTTAAATTGATTCATTGATCCGTAAGCTCGATGGCTATGTTCTACTCAAAAGGAACACATCCCGATAGCCACGGGCTCTAGGCTGGCCTATTTGCTCATTTTTGTAGGCAGTGCTGACTCCCCAAGATGTCCAATAGGCCTCAAATTTACCAACTAGAAAAAAAAAAGAAAAGGAAGAAAAAAAAAAAGGGGAGATGTACCGTATTGTACCTCCTAGGAGTCACGAACTACCAGTACCTATGGAGTAGTGGCCGCAGTGGGGCCTTGGCTCCCCACTACGGCACTCTCTCGTTCGGGGTTTGAATAAACAGCATCCGGACTCGGGGAAAAGGAGGATAGTACATAGTAGTAGTCGGGAGGAGTCTTCATCCTCGTCCATCATTGATATCACTCTCGAGTCTCCAACTGGCCGCTGCTCTGTCCGGAACACGTGACATCATTTTGACTCTGGTCCCCACGTGTCCCCACGTGTTCCTCCACGTGGTTCCCAGTCACAGGAAATCTCCGAGTTTTGTCGTTCAAATGTACTGGATTCTCGTGTGGATCGACCATGCCACGGAGGGCCCATACAAAATCGCGCAATGGATGTGATCAGTGCAAGAGGCGGAAAGTTAAGGTAGGTCGTATTTTCTCAGCCGATCCATCTGTGAGCCCAATCCTATCGTAATCTTATCGCTGAAAATGCTTCCACTCCCGCCCGGCACTGTTTTTTTTTTTTTTTATCAATCTTTATCTAATTGGCAATCCCATCTCCATTATGCCATGACTAGTTGGGAAAGCTCAAACCCCAATTGGTCTAGCTAATACGTCCGTCCTGCCCCTTTCTAACATCATTAGTATAGTGCGACGAAAGAGGTCCACCGTGTTCAAATTGCGTCACCAGAGAACTTCGCTGCACTTACTTGAACACTCCCGCAGGACGCAACACCGGCAGCTCTTCATCTGCAAGTCCCGCCTCCATTCATCCTGGACAGGGTCATATCTCAGATGGAGCCAGCCGCCCCTTCGCCGGCGCAGCATTGAACGCCCCATATGCCTTTTCTCGCATGCGGGAGCTAGAGCTTATGCATAAGTTCTCCACTGATACATATCAGAGTCTTTGCAACAAAGAATCCGACCGCTATGTATGGCAGGTCGTCATGCCACGCAAAGCTCTCGAGCATGGATTTCTCATGAGTGGCATCCTGGCGGTGGCCTCCCTTCACACGGCCTCGGCTTTGGAACCCCCAGAAGCTTTGTCCTATATTGATACAGCCCTTGAATACCACAACCAAGGGCTTGCGCCCTTCCGACACGCAATTGCCAATCTAACCCCACTTAACTGTGACGCAGTATTCGCCCATTCCATCATCACCATCATGATCTGCATCGCTCTTCCCCGTTTACCAGCCTCTGGCGGTGAAAGCTCTAGCATGACCGAGAACCTCATATTCGTCTTTGAGTTACTCAAAGGCGTAGCCAAGATTTTCAAGATCACAAGGTCCTGGCTCGAAAACAACCTATTTGCTTCCAAGCACGGCTTCTTTGGCAAAACTACTGCCTTGGATGCTGGAACCGAGGCCGCATTGACCCGTCTGGCCGATCTAAACGATACACTCCTGTCCAACATCGAACCAGACCAACACTGCATCATCAAAAATGCCATATCTCTTCTTCATCGCAGCTTTGCTCGCTACGCCCATGAACAAGATCCAGCGTCCGTCATATCTTGGCTTGCGGGAGTCGAGAAGGAGTTCGTTCATGTTGTTTGTCGTCGCCAGCCACTTGCTCTGCTTGTTCTCATGCATTGGGGTGTTCTACTCGCCGAGCTTGATGGAAAGACATGGTGGGCTCGGGAGTCCGGTTCAGCCCTCGTTTCGGAGATCTCAATTGCCCTACAGGCGGGCGATGCCCAGTGGGAAGAGGCGGTGTTATGGCCGAAACAGAAACTGGGTCTTTGACGCGGTCTGCAGCTATGGGTCGAAAGCTATGTCTTCAGCTCTTGAGGTGGACAGGGTGGTTCGCTTTAGCAGCATACCCCATGGCAACTATATTTATGACAATGCCAATGAGAAAGTAAACTCTATGTAAATATATATATACACCGGTCTTCTTCAGTCATTATTACTTGCACCAATTCGCATGTCTGGATTTCTTCGCTAGAAGGAATCAACACGGCAGCATTAACTTATTCTCGTCACCACCCATTTAATACGAGAAAGGGGAACATGCTACTGCAATGTCGATGCCTGAAAGCGCAATGAAAAGTATAGTCTCTGTTGTCCATCTCCTGCGTGGTTAGACCCCGGATAACTCGTGATGTAGGGACTGCGATGACATGGACACCTTAACTGCCTTGCTAGATCAATGAGCTCCGGCCAATTTTTATCTAGCATTACGGTCCTGTTAAAGCCAAGAGCAAATAGCAAAAGATACGACAAGAAAACAGGAACAATAGGAAAACCATTAGGGCTTCGATGGGGCCAGGTCACCGCAAAGCAGGCCTACGGTGCGCCCTGCGCCTAACTCCATATTCCTTCGCAAACTTCTTGTCCGCTAAGGGATGTTCGAGGCGAGGCGGTGGAGAGAATCTTGGAAGCTTAGCCTTTAGGGTCGAAGATCCGCCCCCGAACCCCGGTTAATCTTAACCGTAGCGGACAGCCTGCTCTCTTGGCAGTGGGGGAAGCACTGCGGAGTTGATGTAGTGATCAGGACGTCACCCATATTTAAACACCCTCATCTGACCCCTTGAATCTCAAAATAGACACGCATCTTGATTCTTAGAGAAAGGCAACACCGCACATAACCCACTTTTACATAGCCGTTATCCCCTTTTGTCCCGTCGAAGCATTCGTCGAACCTAATTCACAATGACCCCGCCGATACATCCGTTCGATCCTCTGACACCCAGAGAGATCTCCCAGGTAGGCTTTCCACATTACACAGCAGGGCGTTGTTGACCAAAAGCAGGCTGCAAGCATCACTCGCTCTTCATTGCCTGGAGAGAGCCCCATCTTTCGTGTGATAACACTGAGAGAACCCCCCAAGGAGGACATGATTCTCTTTCTCGACCAGGAGCACTCTGCACAATCGCTAGATGCGCGCCCTTCCCGGGTAGCTCGCGTACAAGTAGTGATTCACGGCGAGTCTAAGAACAAGCTACTTGAGCTGCTGGTCGATCTTGACCATGTGGCTGTTATCAAACAAGAGCACCTCGCAGGGAAGCACTCCTACATTGACTCTGAATACATGAAGTCAGTCGAGCAAGCGTGTTTAGCTGATGCAAGAATCCAAGAGGAGATAAAGAAGCTCAAGCTACCCACAGGAGCAACAGTCATTGTCGAGCCTTGGGCGTATGCTACCGACGGGAAGAATGACATGTCCGAACGTCTAACGATGGTAAGTATATTTCCTCTATAGTTATTGTCTGGCAGATGTTTCGGCAACTAACTTCATGTAATAGTGTTGGTTCTATATGCGCTTGCTCGATAATCCTGACGCCAACTACTACGCCTACCCACTAGATCTATGCGCAGAAGTGTCCGAACAACTTCAGGTGACCAAGATCTATCAGCTTCCATCGTCGGTAGATGAGTATATCCATGATCACCCAAAACCATACGACCAGCGCAAGATTCATTCCACTGAAGCAAGCGAATATCACCCAAGCTTACGATCATCGCCACGCACAACCACCAAGCCATACCAGGTGGTCCAGCCCGAGGGTCCCTCATTCAACGTCGAGGGCAACGTTGTGACCTGGGAGAAATGGCGCATGCATGTTGGGTTCAACTACCGCGAAGGCTTGACCCTGCATGACATCCGCTACGATGGCCGGAGCCTCTTCTACCGTCTATCTCTAGCAGAAATGTTCGTGCCCTACGGGGACCCCCGCGCCCCATACCCTCGTAAGGCGGCCTTCGATCTAGGAAACGACGGTGCCGGCATCAACGCCAACAACCTGCGTCTGGGCTGTGATTGTCTGGGCGTAATCAAGTACTTCGACGGCTGGCACAACACCCACTCCGGAGAGCCACTCAAGCTCCCCAACGTCATCTGCTGCCACGAACAAGACGATGGCATTCTCTGGAAACACACCAACTTCCGCACTCAGAACGCAGTCGTGACCCGTGCCCGCGTCCTCGTCCTCCAAACCATCATCACCGTCAGCAACTACGAATATATCTTCGCCTTCTACTTCGGTCAAGACGCCTCAATCCACTACGAAATCCGCGCCACAGGTATCCTCTCCACCTGCCCCATCAGCATCGGTGACAAAGTCCCCTACGGCACCACTGTCGCCCCTGGAGTCCTCGCCCCCTACCACCAACACCTCTTCTGCCTCCGCATCGACCCCGCCCTCGATGGCCACACCAACTCCCTCCAAGTCGAAGAGTCCACCCCCATGCCCCTCGACGACTCCAATCCCTTCGGCGTAGGCTACACCACCACCCCCCGAATCGTCGAGCACGAATCCGGCCTCGACCTCGACTTCGCCACAAACCGCTCCTTCAAAATCATCAACGAGCACTCCACAAACCCCATCACCAACACCCCAGTCGCCTTCAAACTCCTCCCCTGCTACTCCCAGATGCTCCTTGCCAACCCGCACTCCTTCCACGCCAAGCGCTCCGAGTTCGCCTCCCACGCCCTCTGGGTCACCCGCTACCACGACGACGAGCTCTTCCCCGCCGGCAGACACACCATGCAATCCATCGGGGGCGACGGTATCGCCTCCGCCATTGCCTCTCGCCGCAGCCTCTCCGCCGAGCACTCCTCCGTCCGTGATCGTGATATCGTTGTCTGGCATACCTTCGGGTCCACCCATAACCCCCGCATCGAGGACTGGCCCGTTATGCCGGTCGAGAAGATGGTCGTCGGTCTGAAACCGGTGAATTTCTTTTCGGGAAACCCAGCCCTCGATGTCGCTGTCTCGTCGCAAGAGAGGAATAGGAGTGTGCTTGTTCAGCAGACTGGGAAGGCTTCGGGCGCCGCTGCGGGGCCTTGTAAGCTGTAGATGTTTCCTCCCGGTACTAGTATGCGGGTGGTACTAGAATGTGGGTGTTGGCTGGGTTGTATGGGTATTGCTTTTTACTGGGTTTTTCTCGGCTTGGCTTTTTTTTTAAAAAAAAAAAAAGAAAGAAAGAAAAAGGCCTCACAGCTGGGGATTTATATGGTATGAAGGATCTTTATTAGGAGAGCAATCAAGGAAACATTGGGCAAGTCCTTGATATGGCGAAATAAACATAATGCATCAACAGCTTCATTGTAGATATACATCTGGCTATAGTGTCATGATATGTACTACGGAACATTAAGTCAAGAAAAAATAGAAGAATAACCCAACTGCAACGGTGTATCGTGGGACTAAGAGCTCTTGTTTCCTCCGCCTCCACACCAGCATCGTCCGTCACCCTCACGTTCCACTTGCACCAGGATATCCATACCCTTTTCTCGGAGAAAGTCCACGGTCCTTTGCCGCACGTCTTCGAGGTCGGAGGCGCGGGACGCGATGACATGGATTACCCCCAGAACATTGGGGTTGGCCTTTTCATCTGCGTGATCGTGGTCATGGCTGTGAGAGTGAGAATGGGAGTGTGAGTGGCTGTGATCGTGGCCGTGACTGTGATCGTGGCCGTGGCTGTGATTGTGGCCATGGCTGTGACTGTGCCCGTGGCTGTGACTGTGCCCGTGGCCGTGATCGTGATCATGATCATGGTGGCTATGACTATGCCCGTGGCTATGACCATGGCCGCAGCCGTGGTCGTGGTCTGATTTTGCCGTATCGTCGAGCCAGAACTTGGGTACGGTGTACCCTACAACTCCCCGCAGAGTGCTCACGCCAGCGAGAGTTTCGCGGACATTGTACTCGACGTCAGCTGGAAGAGTGAGGAGCAGTTTCTTGGCTGTGCTGCTGACGAGCGGCACTGCAGAGGCAAAAATCAAGATAGCAATCATGCAAGACGCGATTGGATCATACCCTGGCCAGCCAGAGTAGTGCACAAGAATAGTTGATATCACAACAGCAACGGAACCAAGGGTATCAGCGAGAATGTGGAGAAAGATCCCGTGCATGTTCTCATTATCGTGCGAATGATCATGGCCATGATCATGTCCATGGTGTGCATGGTCGAATGCCATGATACCCACAAGGTTCACGAGGAGACCGGCAATACTAACGACCAAGAGTTCCCCGATACGGTGCATCTGGCTGCCTGATGATAGCCTTTCCACCGCTTCGTAGATGATTTCGATACTGATGATCCTAGGGATAAAGTCAGTGATTTCATCTAATAACAAGCGGTTAGTCACTTACATGAGGAAAATGCCGTTAGCAAAGCCTGAAAGCGTATCTACCTTCCCATATCCATAAGGGAATCTTGCGTTAGGTGGCCATTTACTCATAACAGCGGCGCAGAGACCCACGACGAGCGCGAGACAGTCGAAGAACATGTGGATGCTATCACTGAGGAGTCCTAGTGACCCCGTGATAAATCCGTAGCATAGCTGAACAAGCATGAACGCAAAATTGAGACTAGCAAAGTTAGCCATCATGAAGTATACGAGGAACAGCGGTCTTACGTCATAAAGTAGAAGATGCGACGAGAGTCACTCTCCTTGAGGATGCTGTACAGTAGTGGGTATGGTTCACTATATCGGATGATGAGCTTCGTGATGTTTGATGCATCATCATTGGAATGAGTGTGGTGGTGATGATGATGATTATGGGCATGTGTCACCGAGCGCAACTGTTTATCCTCAAACCTAGAAACGAGAACCGCGATCCCAGCAATGATCCCCCGGAAGATGAAGACCACATAAACACCGTCGCGCGGTGGTGGTGCGCACAGCAGGGCGGCGCCACCAGTTGCTATAGCAAGACCAGTCTTGTGCGGCGAGCGTAAGTTTACCGGCGCCGCATACATTAAGCAGGCTGCAAAACCACCGGCAGCTGCTACTACATACATCATATCCGACAAATTAAAGGATAAGCCCCCAGCAACCACTGTGCCAACTGCTAGGAGTAATCCAAGAAGAGCAGTCAGCATGGGGTCGCTAGGTGAAACACCAGATGATTCCGGTTTCGAAAGTTTCTCCTGATATGCCGCTGGGTCATGGGCAGAATCAAGTGTATAGGCTAAGAAAGGCGGCCGAATGACAAAAACTGAGATAAGCAATGAGGCATAGCCCAATAGGGGCTCTGCGTCCCAAGACGTATTCATTCCTAAGAAGCTCAGCACGACGACAGCCACGATAACACTGACTGTCAGCTTCTTTTGACTTAGCCGTGCTTTGCTATCATGAGAATCACCACCTCGCACAATTGCCGGTACCCCGGACGCTATTGCGAGAGCAAGTACAAATGCGACAAGGAATCCGCCCACCTTGAGAGCCGCATAGATGGGTAGTGCAATTGAGCCCATTTGTACAAAGGAGGCGCTAACAGCCTTCGAATGGAGTTTGGGTAATGCGACTAGTGAATCGCTTCTATTTCCTTGGAGCAACTGCCCCGCTCCCAATATGATCATTGTTATGGCGGTCAAGATACATGTCCTCAATGGAATGTGATCTAAATGCCCTGTGCCTGAAGATGCGATAGTTTCATCATCAGTTGCCGGTTGTGAATCCGTCCATTGTGCATGGTGTGTATAATACCACGAGATGGCAATCCATGGCAAAGTTGTTAGAGCTCCAGCGAGCCTCTCATGGCTAAAACGGGCGTCAACTAGTGATACAAACCTAAAATATGGGCATACTCACAATATTGATGACTCGGGGTCTGACAATATGATAGGCGTATCCGGCACCAGCCCCGTTACGCTACCAGAATGGCTATGTTTCGATGTGTGTGAGGGAAGACCATTGGAGTGGTCGGGCTTGCCCCACGGTTCGCTATGACTTGAAGAGTGTGAATGTGAATGTTGGTGTCCATGCCATGAGCCCGATGCATTCCCGTTAGTGTATGTCGGTTCAGTCAATGGCTGCGGCCGCTGTTGAGTAGAAGCTGCATCAGATGCAGAATAGGAGATCGGCCCTTGCGACCAGCGTTTGGAGCGTGAGTGACCCCGACTAGGAGTGGGTTTATAATGTCCTTGTGCCGGCAATGCGGGGGCAATTGTATCCACACTGGACACGGGAGCACCCGTTGACATGGTCTCGGTGTGCGACACCTGCTTCGCAGAGAATCGGTTCAGCGGCGATCAAAAGGACAGGGAGGCGGAGAGGTCCAGGAGGTCCAGGAGAGCGATCAGGAATGGGGGAGCGTTCTGGGAGCTTTAACAGCTCAAAGAAGATATCTAACCGGGCGATTGAGGCAAGGGACGCGGCATAGCGCCAGGGATAACGAGCAGACTTGATGCAGACGCAAGCTTGGTGAACAATGCGAGTGGCAATGGGGGCTCCAGATGCGATCTGCAGGCGATAACAACAGGCCACGTGATCGTCGCTCCTCGGTGTGCTATCTCCGCACCTCCAGATCCGAATCACTGACAGGCACGCAATTGTTTTGGCGAATAAATACCCACCAGATATTATATTTAGGGTAAATTGAAATAAACCAACTACAATATCCACTCAATCTAGTACTGATCCAATAAGAAATTCTGCTGCTGACTCCTAATGTGGTCGCCAACTGCATTGCAGGTCGATAATCCCTTGCCCTTGCAGCATAGCCGCGCAGTTGATCTGATGAAGTGTGGGGGGAGCCGGGCCATGTTTACTCCGTCTAGCAACAGATCGTCATCCAGCACCACCTTTACAGGATTAGAGCTCCTGCGGATCTTCCAAACACCTCATTGGCACACAATCAGAGCCCTCCGTGGCCTCATGATCGTCAATTGACCTCTCTTGCGCATTATGATTGATATTCAAATTGTCTGACTCCTCTTCTCGGTCAACCGCTCACCATGATTGAGTCCTTCGTTAGCGTAGCTTTCTACATTTCCACCGCGGTCACACTCTTCCTACTTCTACTGCCCTCGCAATATGCACCGAAACGCTCGACAGCGCAAGATGCCTCTACCGATCCCAAAACAACCGTTCAGATCCTCGTTCTCGGAGACATCGGGCGCAGTCCACGCATGCAGTACCATGCCCTGAGTATTGCGAAAGGAGGAGGCCAAGTGGAAATCATCGGGTATCATGGTACGGAGGGGCTCCTCTTCAGCTCTGCCTACTTCGCTGACGTTCTAATCCTCCTCCATAGAGTCAGAAGTTCATCCTGATATTTCTTCCGATCCCAGAATCTCAATCATCGCCCTACCTCCACACCCGACCTTTCTTCAAACAAGCAACAAGCTTCTTTTCCTAGCATTCGGCCCGTTGAAGGTCCTCTTTCAAATTGTTTGTTTGTGGTGGTCACTAGCCTATCGTACACGACCAGTGAAGTGGCTCCTTGTTCAGGTTGGTCTCAGACTCCGCATAACTTCCAAACGCAACTCATGCTCACCCATCGCCATAGAACCCTCCATCCATTCCAACTCTAGCGGTCGCATCCCTGACCTGTTTCCTTCGTCAAACAAATCTTATTATCGATTGGCATAATTTCGGTTACTCCATCCTGGCACTCAAACTTGGAAATGGTCACCCATTGGTCAAATTGTCGAAGTGGTATGAGAAGACATTCGGAAGATACGCCACGGCACATTTGTGTGTCACAACAGCCATGGCGTCTGTCTTGAAGAAAGAGTTCCTGCTTCAGGCACCTATCCTACCTCTGCATGACCGGCCAGCCAACCATTTCCGGCCCATACTCGATGATAAAGTTCGGCAGGAGTTCCTTTTATCCTTACCGGTAGCTGCTTCCGTGCAACCACTGATCAAGTCCGAGGCACTTCGCGTTCTTGTCAGTTCAACGTCATGGACTGCAGATGAGGATTTCTCCTTGCTTATTGATGCCCTTTGTCGATACTCGGAGTTAGCATCCACCGCCATGCCGGAACTACCCCAGGTGCTAGCCATCATAACAGGCAAAGGGCCGCAGAAGGAAATGTATATCAAGCAGATCGCCAACTTAGAAAAAGCGGGAAAGCTCCAAAAGGTAACAATACGCACAGCATGGCTGACCACCACGGACTATGCCCAACTTCTAGGATCCGCATCCCTCGGTGTCAGTCTACACACAAGCAGTAGTGGTGTCGATCTTCCTATGAAAGTGGTTGATATGTTCGGCGCTGGTCTACCAGTGGTTGGCTGGAACCGCTTCGAGGCGTGGCCGGAATTAGTCACCGAAGGTGTTAATGGAAGAGGGTTTGGGAGCTCCGATGAACTCGTAGAGGAGCTTGTTGACCTCTTTGGAGACACAACCAAGCTTGACAGACTCCGCGTCGGGGCGCAGAAGGAAAGCACTCGTCGCTGGGATGAAGAATGGAATCCAGTAGCCGGAAAGCTTCTAGGTCTGGTATAAACAGTAGTCTATACAATAAAAACACGAGTATAGGAAGAAAGACTGAAAGAAATAAAGCCTTACTGCTAGGCTTGAAATTTGCCGCTGCAGTATATACAGGTGTCGAATACGTCCGACAGGATTCGACAGGCGTGCTCAAGTTCATCATGCACAAGATCCTCACTGAGATATTCTGTTCCGCAGCGCGAGCAGAATTTTGAAAGGCCCGGTTCTTGAATGGCTAGAAATGTCACGCCGCATCGCACTATCGTTGGAAGTTAGCGCTTGTATCGTCAATTATCACGATATCGATTGACTGGTTACGTACCGAACAGATGGCCATCCGCACATTGAGCTTCTGTGGCGGAGTACAAGGAGAGCCCTGCATCGCATATAGCACATTGCTCGAATATCTGCTGGCCTGGACCTTCCAGCTGCTCTGCAGTTTTTGCGTCTATCATACTTCCTGGTAGCGAGCATTTGCCTATCTCATCAGATAGGTCAACATCTGTACCCGATGCTAGCCATTCGAGAGCTTTCCGGGCCTGAGACAATATCTTGTCATTCTGAGAGTCCACGATGGCGCAGCAAGCCGCTGTATAGAGAATTTTCCGACTCAACGCCAGTCTACTATAGTCGTCACCTTCAACAAATAGAATATATCCCATTGCAGCCTCCCTTTGTCTGCGTAAGGCGTCCGGTGATCGATCCGGTAAAGGATATGGGAAAATAAGGTCATCAAATTCCGTGAGCTCGGCATTCACGTGAGAGAAAACAAGCGTTGTTCGCTCTTCTGCAGAGGTCCGATATTCAACGGTATCTCCTGGATGTAATGTAAAAGCTGCTACCACAAGACTATCATAGGATGCAAGACCCCAGGTTCTGCTGATGGTATATCCGCCAAGGTCACGGGCGATGTCAAACTGTTCGCGGATGTTATCGAGTTGCTTCTTCCAAGCCGTTTCTGGGAGTTCATCGCTGCTTTGGATGCCAGGAAGTGTCATGGCCGCCGTGTAGCCACCTACAGTGCCAAGATGAAGCGTTGGTCTCTGTGATACTCCATCCAAAGCAACAGTCATGGCTTGTCTCCGTTAGCGACAGATATTCGTTGGGAGTAAATAATCTCACCACTTGTTTGTTCCCAATGCCTTGGGGGGATTGTTTCTGTATCACTTCCGGCAGGCTCGTAGAACGGCAATTCTTTCACCTGTATTCCCTTCCTTGCTGTTTTTTCCCCTTGATATGCTGCGCGAGAAAAGCGTAGTACAACCATTCCAGCAAAGCTAGCTACGGCAAGACCAATTTCAGGTGATCCATCCTACATACCTATGAGTAAAAGTGGCGTCGTTTTTTAGTACAAACTTACCGTATAGAGCCAATGCAAAGGGCCAGTCAAGTGGTAACTAGTCAAGAGCCCACCAAACGAGGGAGTGTTTTCTTCAGAGATACCTCGGGCAGTATACTTCACCGCGGAGCTTTTCTGATCATTGCTTGATCTCAGGGTTATAACATGTCTAACCATATAGAGCTTTGCTCCCAATGTGACAGCCACATTTCCAATCGCAGAACAAACGTCATTACTATCCTTAGTTGGCTGATAGATCCATGGGCCAGGCGACATGAAAGACACCCTGGCACGCGTTCCGAGAGCAGAAGATAATATCGAGCCCGGTTGGACATTTTGATTTGCTACATGCTCATGGAGCGAAGTAGGCGACAGGACCTCAAAAGCGTATGGGCCTGTGGAAGTCGGCTCGGTGGATCTCCGAGCGTGCAAGAGAATCACATCATTGTCATCATTAGTTACCGAGAGGAAGTGCATGCCCCAGCGGCTTTCGGGGGGCGGAACCGTGTAGCTTGTAGCATGCTGTTCTGCAATCGGAACTTTGAGAGGCGGACACCACGTAAAAGAACGGATATTGGACTTCCGTAGCCTGAGCTCTTCATCATCAACAAGGGATCTGAAGTACGAGCCTAAACAGTCGTTGACGATAGCAACCCTTGCCCATCTTCCTTGCGGACTAATGTCATAGAATGACAGAAGCAGGTTAGAAGTCAATACTGCCAAAATACAACGTCTATACTTGGCAAATCCCGGAGGTGACCAGGCCAAGCCGACGACAGTACTGAGGGACTGTTCCGGCCCAATTGAAAAGTTTTCTCGCTTCTGCGGATGTATGATCGGCCACTCTCCGTTTGTGAAGACATTCGTGCGAATGCGTGTCACATTCCAATTTTTGTTTGCGGCTTGGGGCCCAGATCTGTTTCCTCCTTCCTTCTCTGTTGTATGTTTGGGGGTCTGTCTGTCATCAGCTCAGTTTACTAAGGCATGACCATTGTTTTTTTACGGTGCTTTGCTTCATTGACAAGCAAAGTAGGATTCGATGCACTGACTAATATTTGGACATATTCACCTGCCGCTACAGCAATTTCACCGTCTGCGGACCATGATACGCAGTTGAAACACGAAGGGAAAAGCTGTAGCTCTAGTGGACCTAGCATCTCTCAGGAACCTTGACACTATCCGTGCCTCTTATAGCACCAAGATGGTTCAGGGGCGACCGGCTGTATACGGAGTACTTTAGGATATAATCTTCAGATATAAACTGAAGAGTACTACTGAGGGCAGGTTACTCAAGCGACGCTTTAGGTTAAGCGCGTAGACATTTCGCGTGTCTTGGCAAGTGGCATTGTGTTTGGCTATCACGTGGTGTTTTCGACATAAATCTACAAATGCGTAACTAAAAGCGGCAATGCTATAAGGTCCAGCGCAGCTGCAAAGTAACTAGATATAATCATCAATTTCCGTTCGCCTGTATCCTATCTTGTTTCGCCTAAATATACATATCAAGGTTTTGGCAGGCCAATAAATTGCCCATACCTATGCGGGTATTCATTCATAGCGGTTGTCGCTTTTCAAATCAGAAAATCAAAAATTGTCATATGCCAGTGCACTGGCCACAACCATGGGCCTCCTTAGTCAACTCGGTCCAGCTTCTGGACAACCATGGCACTAGCGGCACCACCACCATTGCAAATCGCGGCAACACCATATTCACCAGGCTGCAGCTGGTGGAGAAGGGTGACCAAGATACGGGAGCCAGAGCTTCCGAGTGCATGTCCCAGAGAGATCGCTCCTCCCAGCGGGTTGACACGGGCATTCTGCAATCCAAGAATCTAAATGCACGTTAGATTAAGTATTGGTCACCTTCCATATCTTAGGTACTAACCTTCTCGTTTGCCTTGATAACGGCAGCAAATGCCTCGTTAAACTCCCAAACGGCAACCTGATCCTTATTAATACCAGCTCGCTCGAGGGCAATGGGAACTGCCTTGGCCGGGGCGACAGGGAAGTCCACGGGGTCGATAGCAGCATCCGCAAAGGACACGATACGCGCAAGAGCCCGGTTGCCCTGACCAAACTCGCGAGCCAAGTCCTTGCTAGCCAGAACAAGAGCTGACGCCCCATCATTCATGGTAGAAGCATTACCAGCAGTGACAGTGCCTGTGCCGTCCCTTAAGAAGGCAGGCTTCAAGGTCTTCAACTTATCGATCCGCAGATTCTCATATCCTTCGTCACGTTCGATGATGGTCTCACCCTTCTTACCCTTGACAGTGACGGGGGCAATTTCATCGGCGAATTTATTCTCGCTCCAGGCCTTCTGGGCCCGCTGGTACGACTGAATTGCATATTCATCCTGCTCTTCCCTCGAGATCTCGTGCTTCTTGGCGGTGGTTTCGGCACAGATACCCATATGGAACTTGTTGTAGACATCCCAAAGACCATCCTTGATTAGACCATCCTCCAGCTTGATCTCTCCGAACGGTGGAAGCTGGCTGGAACGCGCGAGGTAGTAAGGGACACGAGACATATTCTCCATTCCTCCAGCAACTTGAGCGCCTGACAGACCAAGCTGAATATTCTGCGCAGCGAGTGCTACAGCCTTGAGACCCGAGGCACATACTTTATTTACCGTCATGGACTCCACTGTTGGCGATAAACCCGCGAAGATAGAGGCCTGACGAGCCGGTGCCTGGCCGACCGCTCCTTGAAGAACATTTCCCATGTATACATCGGTAATCTTCTCAACAGGTAGTCCCGACTTGGTTACGGCAGACTTGATGGCAACAGCGCCCAGCTCTGGGGCAGAGACTGAGGTAAACGACCCATTGAACTATTATAAGCAGTGAGTATACTTGTAGACAGTGTGAAAAAAAAGCAGAGTGACAAACCTTGGCAGTTGGAGTTCGTGCAGCACTGAGAATATAGGCTTCCTGAATTTCCTTGAGCGCTGGGGTAGCAGCGCTGAACTGTCTCTGCCACTGGCGAGATGCGGGGATAGCCGCCCGCTTAAAGAGTCGTGTAGCTGAAGCTTGGATCGCCATTTTTTTAATGCTAGTAGAATACAAGGTGAACAGGAGAGAGGGGAGAAAGAGATTAAAGAGCCCGGGATAATAAGTACAATTTGTCTCCGGATTCAGGGAAGGTGTCCAAATTCCAAAGCACCTCCTTCTCCGCAAAGTAATCCGTCTTTAGCCGCCCGCGGGTTCAATGTAACTGCTGCTATCCGTGGCGCGGAACCAGCTCGCCGCTCATCCGCCTGAACCGAGGTTGTTTTAAAAAGGGAGTGATCACATGATATGAGATCATATCCCTTTAGGCTACATCTGCTTGTTACACCCGATAAAGACCCCATTATACACAGTACTCCGTAGTGGATAGTTGTGGGACTGAATCTGCATTGATACAGTACTCTGACTGCGGAGTATAGGAGTACATGCAGGGACCCTCCGCTAGTCACGAAGTCCACAAAGTATGGGCATCCATCCTCCTATCTACTCTACATGTCTGCGTTAAATCACTTCTCGGCTATAGACCGTTTTGAGCACCACCAATAGTTCATATCCTGCATAGAAATTGTTGTCAATAATAGGTTAAGTCACGACAATTGTGAATATCACTTGCCGCAGGCGGATTACATGTCTCGAATTCATGAAAAGATGAGTACGAAGTACCTTCGAATAGGTAATTTATGTGGCTGTAATTATTGCGATTACAGAGAAATTAGAACATGTAGTTGCTGGGCAACAAGGGAAGTTGAAGTTGAGAGCCAAGTTCACATCATGACCACTGACATCATATATCTTCTTGGGGCTGACAAAGAGGATGACAATCAACATCCATATAGTGAAGGTTATGTTAGTTTGAAAATATACATATACATATTATATAAACACTTTTCTCTATATTTAGTCAACTAGCTATCCATAAACGGTTCGTAGTGTTGATTTACTAGGGATTTGGGAGAGCTACAAAACGGACATGAATCATAGTAGCGATATATATTGTTGAACACCATCAGTAGGGGGTACAGAGTGACAATGAACTAACTACATACGGAGTAAAGCAATGGATTACTAATTGCAGCGCTTAACTACAGCCTTAAGGAATGTTACTATATTCCAGAAGTAACCTTTTTAATTGGACAGCCTTCAAAGTTATTTTTTCTTTTTAACCTATTGTCCAAGCTAATTACAATCATTTTGTTTTCAAGGAACACAGGACAATCCGTCAGAAGTATTAGAATTTGGCCCCCGCCCCCCCCCAACAGATGATGCTGATTTGAGAGTTTCGGTTGATAGAGCAAGTTGTTGTGATGATTTAGTATACTAAGTGTGAAAGGTAAGTATAGTTGGGGAAGGAGAGCATTGAAGGATCATCATATTCTCGGGTCACGGGCGAATTCCGGCCGTTAGCGTTGAAGAATCCATGTTGAGTTAACTTGCGCTAGTACCCATTCGGTTTAGTCAGTAGAAGCTTCTCAGTGGACCGGGTCACGGGACAAGGACATTCCCAGACAGATTAGTATATAGTACGGACAAGGAGTTCTGGGAATCAGGGTGGGAAGCCTATTGAAATATGAGCATGATATTGGGCCTAGCAAGTGGAAGATGTAAGATGTAAAAAGCTGGTGAACCTTTTTGACTTCTAGTTCGGATGGTTTTGAATGGAAGCCGTGGCGTTTGCCGTCCATCATACGTACTCCGTAGGAGCGTTCTCTCCAAACAGCAAGCGGTCTGTAGTGGATCTGCACGCCTCCTCCCATTGTTACTCATCTTTCTTCTTTTCCCAAACCACATCCAGAACTTCTCCTCTCAAAACAACACTCGAGTCTGATTTAGTATCCTGAGATTCAAGATCTGAAAACAGCCTTTGCCTTCTGTACCACAATTTAGCCCTAGTGTTGGCAGTCCCCTTTGCCCGCTCTTACTCATACTCCGATCCCGTACCCCGCCGCCATGTCGACCTCTGCCCGTCGTCGTCTCATGCGTGACTTCAAGGTACACATTTCTCGTAGAGTTCAGAATTTTGTGATTCTTGCTTTTGTTCCATAATAAATTGATGCGTACTACTTGAATGATGATTTTTTTGCCCAGGAGACTCGGTTTCCCCCCCACCCCGTCCAGATCTCATGAGCTAATCTCTACCACGCGCACAGCGTATGCAAACCGACCCCCCTGCTGGTGTCTCGGCTTCTCCGGTAGCTGACAATGTGATGACCTGGTAAGCCTCCTGATTTTATTATTTATTGCCCGGGTTCATGTGCTGACCCTGTTCTTTCTACTAGGAATGCTGTTATCATCGGCCCTGCCGATACTCCCTTTGAGGATGGCACATTCCGTCTTGTTATGCACTTTGAAGAACAGTACCCGAACAAGCCACCCGGCGTTAAATTCATCAGCCAGATGTTTCATCCCAATGTATATGGCACGGGCGAGCTGTGCCTGGATATTCTGCAAAATCGTTGGAGCCCAACGTATGACGTGGCGGCTATCCTCACCAGTATTCAAAGGTACGTTCTCTACCCACCAGTGCCGATGGGCGATTGGCCGTAACTGATTTTTGCCTTTCTGCAGTCTGCTTAATGACCCAAACACATCATCACCTGCCAACGTCGAGGCATCTAATCTCTACAAAGACAACCGGAAGGAGTACATCAAACGCGTACGTGAAACTGTCGAGAAGAGCTGGGAAGACTAGGGGGCCCTATATATGATATTGGTTATTTCTCTTAATTATTTTCTATCTCTCGGTATGATTTATCTGTGGGCGTTTATGACGAAACAATTATTGTCTGCTCATGTCAAAAGGTGACAGCACACTGCCAATGGTGTCGGACACGCCATTGGCATGACTTGTCCTTGGAGGATTCACACGCCGTTTTGATGACATGCACAGCGCGGGGTTTGGGCGCCTGGTACATATTCTCCCTTTGGTCTCTTTTTGTGGATAATCGCATATGTTTCAGTTGCGAGGTGCATAATGCATTAGCTTAAGATGTTTCCTGCCTCAATTTTGCCTTGCTATGTATTAGTCTTTTTCCCCCGTCCCGCTCTCTACTTCGCTTTGGCTTGACCGATATTGTGGTTTGCTTTCGCTTCCCGAGACTCTTATGGAACTATTATTTCGAATGCCGACCGCATATTATGAGTCCACGTGGAAATCAATATGAGCCTTGTAATAAAAATTGCATAGTCAATTCCATTACTACAAGTCGACAGTTACCTTAGTGACCGACAAGATACACTACTAGTACGTAGTCTTCAGCCGATGCCAAGAAGTAGACTAACGGCTTGTGTCGAAGCATTATTATTATGATTATTTCCTTTAGTTACAACCTTACTCCTTTTGATGAAACATAAGAAAACAGATCGCACACCTCTTTGTTTCTTTTACGTTGATCTAACAAGCCCTGTCGCTGTGGTAGTATTTTGCCCTTCCAACTGAGACGGGTCTTGCCTGCTTCTTTTCTTCTTTTCTACATTTTTAATTATTTTATTATTTTTTTTGCCTCTGGGGTTTGAGGAGATCACGAGTCCCCTCACTAAATTGCTCCCCACGCAAGTGTGTCGTGCACGTGGACCCCTGACCCAAACAACAAATCGCCCACCGTACCTGAAGTCACCACTTTCTCGTGCAACTGATCTGAACGCCATTTCCGATACTCACCCCCTCTTCGTGGGGCTCTCTTTTTCGTTTCTTTCGTTTTATTCTGTCCCCCTAGAAGCAGTCGCCGGGTTTCTGGGTCAGAGTGAACATGGCGTGAGTTTTGTTGATTCACCGCTTCAACGCCTGGAACGGCGGAGACTGACACTTTTATGTCTGGCATGACAGGTCATCTGGCCCTAACTCCTCCAACACCTCTATCAAGGGTGCGCATATCCTTCCTGAAACCGACGTTTTGTTTCGTGAGTAGTGTTACTGACGAGCTTCTCGTAGTGGTTGCGAGGTTCCGACCACAAAATAAAGTTGAATTATCTTCCGGAGGAGAACCCATTGTAGACTTCGAAAATGAGCAATCATGTCAGATCAATGTGCGTGATTCCGGCCGATAATTCCTCTAGGGTCCTACCTATGGGTGCCAGCTTTCAAATTCCTAACCGATATATAGTCCAAAGAAGGTACCGGCTCCTTTACCTTCGATCGGGTCTTTCCCATGGATTCGAAGCAAACGGACATCTTCGATTTCTCTATCCGGCCTACCGTCGACGATATCTTGAATGGATATAATGGAACGGTTTTTGCCTATGGTCAGACTGGTGCGGGTAAGTCATATACGATGATGGGATCCGATATCGACGACGACATCGGCAAAGGTATCATCCCTCGTATCGTTGAACAGATATTCGCCAGTATCCTCACTAGTCCGAGCAATATCGAGTATACGGTGCGCGTTAGTTATATGGAGATTTATATGGAGCGTATTCGCGATCTGTTGGTGCCACAAAATGATAACCTTCCCGTGCACGAGGAAAAGTCCAGAGGTGTTTACGTTAAGGGACTTCTGGAGGTCTACGTTTCTAGTGTGCAGGAAGTGTACGAGGTGATGCGCCGTGGTGGCACGGCACGAGCAGTCGCTGCGACCAACATGAACCAGGAGTCGTCTCGTTCCCATTCCATCTTCGTCATTACGGTTACGCAGAAGAATCTCGAAACTGGCTCTGCCAAGAGCGGTCAACTATTCCTGGTCGATTTGGCCGGTAGTGAAAAGGTTGGGAAGACAGGTGCCAGTGGCCAGACGCTCGAGGAGGCGAAGAAAATCAACAAGAGTCTGAGTGCTCTTGGTATGGTCATTAACGCGTTGACGGATGGCAAATCCACCCATATCCCGTACCGTGATTCGAAGCTCACCCGAATCCTGCAGGAGAGTTTGGGAGGTAACTCAAGGACCACATTGATTATCAACTGCTCTCCTAGTAGCTACAACGATGCGGAAACCATTTCGACCTTGCGATTCGGTGTGCGAGCTAAGGCGATCAAGAACAAGGCGAAGGTCAATGCCGAACTGAGCCCCGCCGAATTGAAGCAGTTACTACGGAAAGCACAGAGCCAGGTGGTCAATTTCGAGAGCTACATATCGGCATTGGAGACCGAAGTCCATGTTTGGCGGAGTGGTGAGAGTGTTCCTAAGGACCGATGGACGCCGGGGAGGAACGATGTTGTCAGTGCGACGAAGGCTGAAGCTCGACCACGCCCTAGCACCCCGTCTCGCCTTCAAGAGGCTCGATCGGAAACCCCCCGCCCCGAGTCGAGAGTTGGCGATCGCTCGAGCACCCCCAGTCTTGTCCTTGAGAAGGATGAGAGGGAGGAGTTCCTCAGGCGCGAGAATGAGCTGCAGGACCAGATCGCTGAAAGGGAGTCGCATATTGCCAATGTCGAAAGGGGTCTGCGCGAGGCACGGGACGAGCTCAGGGCATTGAAGGAGAACTCGGCACGCTCTGGCAAGGACAACGAGAAGTTGAACACTGAGGTCAATGAGCTGCGGATGCATCTGGAGAAGGTATCGTATGAAAGCAAGGAAGCTGCCATCACAATGGACGGCCTTCGGGAGGCCAATTCGGAGTTAACGACCGAACTTGATGATGTCAAGCAGCAACTTCTGGACGTGCGAATGAAGGCCAAGGAGACTAGTGCTGCACTAGACGAGAAGGAGAAGAAAAAGGCGGAGAAGATGGCGAAGATGATGGCTGGATTTGACCTTGGAGGCAATGTGTTCTCCGACAACGAGCGGAAACTTCAGGATCTCATTAACCGCGTTGATGCATTGCACCAGGTTAGCGAAGCGGGCGAGACCATCGCGCCGGACGACCTGTTGGAGCTTCGCACGAGTTTGTCGGAGACCCAAGGTTTTATCCGGCAGGCTGAGCTGACCATGAATGACCGGGGCGAGCTGAGTGAGCTGCAGGACAGCCGTAGAATAGAAGTTGAGCAGAAGCTGGCCGACCTTGAGCGGGACTATGAGAAGCTTCTGGAACGCAACCTGGGAGAGGAGGACGTTGAGGAGATCCGCGAGAGATTAGAAAAGGTCTATGTCACCCAGAAAGACGCCGAAATGCAAGCTGCCTCAGACCTCCGCAAGGAGATTGTGCACAAGGATGAGGAACTCAACAAGCTGCGTCAGTCTCTTGCCGACTCGCAAACTCGCGTGTCGACGAACGGGGCCGCAGGCAAGAACCTGCAGCAGCAGATTGCTGAATTTGATGCTATGAAGAAATCTCTCATGCGCGATCTGCAAAATCGCTGTGAGCGTGTCGTGGAACTAGAAATTTCTCTGGACGACGCACGTGAACAGTACAACAATGTGTTGCGCTCTTCGAACAACCGCGCCCAACAAAAGAAGATGGCATTCTTGGAGCGTAATCTTGAGCAATTGACCCATGTACAACGGCAGCTAGTAGAACAGAACAGCAGCTTGAAGAAGGAGGTTGCTATCGCAGAAAGGAAATTGATTGCTCGAAATGAGCGTATCGCAAGCTTGGAGAGCCTGCTCCAGGAGAGCCAGGAGAAACTTACCCAGGCTAATCATCGGTAAGAACTTGTCTGACCTGCTTTCTTGAAGTCACCGTGACTGACCATAATCGTCTCAACAGTTTTGAAGCTCAACTCACTGCTGTCAAAGAGAGACTCGAGGCTGCGAAGCAGGGCTCTACCAGGGGTCTTCCGAGTATGGATAGCGGCGGCAGTTTTAGTTTTGGCGGCTCGAGAATCGCGAAGCCGCTCCGTGGCGGCGGCGGAGGATCCGAGAGCAGTGCTCCGGTTGCCGGAGTCCAGTCCCAGGAGACGGGAAAGCGCACCAGCTGGTTCTTTGATAGACGATGATCCACGATTTCTCTTTTGTTGTTTATTTTACCCTTTCGCCGAAGATACTTGAAGAACATTTCTTGACACGCCGATATCCTACATTTTCATGTCTTCTCGTGCGATCTGGCCGAGCATGTTATGGGAATGAGGCTCCTTCCTATCTTATGATTTCCTTTTTCTCGTTTCTTTTTTCTTTATCCTCTTGTCTCTTCGTCTCCCCCCCGTTTGAGCCCTTGGTACATTAGAATGAGCACCCAGCCTGTGTCACTAGAGGCCCATGGGTCTCGCCGATACCCTTGTACATGATGATAGAACGCATTACGGCAGAGTAGTTGTGAAGGACGGTGGAATGGGTTATACAATACAAAACGATCTTCTACTGCACTAATGTACAACTTGATTGTTAGCCCTAGAGTCAGCAACTTAAAATGTCACCACCCGGTCTCTGTACTGGGCTAAATATGTCTAGATTAGTTCCACTATATCTACTCGCTGCTACATTATTTATAGAAACAAGAATACCTAGTTAGCACTACTTTGACTCTTTTAAGACTACATAATACAAGAGTTTCCTCTTGTCAAATGGCATACATCACGCTCTCATCCAAGCTGCGAAGGAATCTATCTGGGCAATTTATTGCATACCTCTCCCGGTTGTACAAAGACATATATTGTTGGGACTTCTTCAATGGTATCAGAATAAATAGTTACAGGTGCGTCCATTCTCAAGGCACGAGAAAAAAAAATGCAACTACCGTTTCCAGCCCTCGATCTTCTTCCGCCGTTTCTCAAAGATTTGACCCACGGCTGCACCATCACCACGCGGCCCGTCGTCGCCGTGCTTGCGTTTCCGACTCCTATCCAGCGCGCCACCACTTCCTTTAGCCCTGCGTGTAAGTCTCGAAATGCGGTCTGCACCTTCCGTGAGGCCTCTCCATTCTTCACCTCCATAAGTGCCCCTGGCGCCCTGGGCACCTCGTTTGGCTCGGTCCTTCTTGCTCTCCTTTGCCAATCGGATGAAGTTGGTTTCTTCATACGTTGTTCGCTCCTCCTCGTGTTCCTTCTCCTTCTTGGATTTGGTGTGCCTGCCACCATGGACGATTGTACTACCAATGCTAGGCTCCGCCATCGGTGCGGACGACATCTCCGCACTGACGAACTCATCGATAACAGTCGACCGGCGCGGACCACGTTCCCGGCGCTCTCTAGTTTCAGTGGTGGGAAGAGCCGTCGGCATGATCTTTGGTGGGCGATAGATGCCGTCGCTGGAAGTCGTCTTGGTAGACTTCTCTGCTCGCGCTTCTGGTTCCACTTTCTTTGCAAAGGCTGAGACATTAGGTCGGTATGCCATCTCATCGATATCTTCCTGATCTTCGTCACTTCCTTCGTCACTATCGCTTTCACCGTCGCTCTTCTCCGATGCTGACCCATCATCGCTGCCAGAATATTCTGCTTCGGTTGCCTTGGTCCTTGCGGCGGTGCGCTCGGCTCTCTCCGCATCTTCAGCGGCCTTTATCACTTTATCTATTTGGTACTTGAGTCGTCCCTCTAAAGGCCTCACACCGCGGTCCAGGTATACTCGTAATTCTGCGAGCTTCTTGACCGTTTCCTCACATAGGGACTGATCTGCTCCAGTTTCGCCATGACGGACCTTTGATAGCGCGCGCAATTGAAACAATATTAGAAAAACGAGATTGTGTGTATAGGAGAGAAGCAGGTCGCTCTTCGTGTCTAGTAGCGATATACCATCTTGCGGAGGTTCGATCGACACCTCCGAGGGTTCATCTCGCTTGTCCTTGGGGAGGGATGATCCCGCAGTAGTGAGGCAGGTAGTGATATTTTCTAGTAAAGTAGAAATATTATGCAGACCGGAATTATCCGGTTGTTGTGTAGCGGTCGCCATTGCGATATGATGGGTGGCTCTTTTTCCACTTGTGATCTGTAACCTGAAGATTTGCAAGGGAAATTTTTGGGGGTCTTAATCACCACGTGAAGATAACCGCCTCGAGGAGCTCGTCACGTGTACCAAGACCGATAGCTGGCCTCATCGCAACCGTCGAAGCCGTTTGCTCCATTCCGCCCGAAACTGAGGTCTAATCTCCGTTTAGCTCAAACGCTTGACCTACCTTGAGGCAGCGGTTTTCCCTTGAACCATCGCAGTCCCCACTCAATGAGCCACTGGAATATTTCTCCTGGAGTGGCAACTGTAGACCTGTATGTCATTTGAATGCATTCCTAGAACAACATAGTATCCTACAGCGACGGACGCGCTGAGCTAATCTTGCGCTTTGCTACCGTGCAGAGACGCCCATAATGGCGTTCAGCAGACGAACATTTTCCATATATTCCCTTCTTCTTGCGGCACCATCTCTCACAGCAGCCTTCTATCTACCGGGTGTAGCACCCACTTCGTACGATGAAGGGCAATCGGTGCCACTGTATGTCAACCATCTCACTCCGGGGCTTGCGCAACAGGACGAGCAACTTCATTCCGTATTCTCCTACGACTACTACCACCCCGCCTTTCACTTCTGCGTCCCAGAAAATGGACCCAAATATATTCGTGAATCGCTAGGCAGCATTTTATTCGGGGATCGAATTCAGTCGTCGCCCTTCGAGCTTTTTATGGGCAAGAACGAAACGTGCAAAGCCGTCTGTAAGGAGGAGGCTAGGTTCGATTCCCGAAGTGCCAAATTTACCAATCGGAGGATTATACAAGGATACAACTTTAATTGGCTCGTGGATGGACTCCCTGGCGCCCAGATCAATGCAGAATCCATCACTGAGCCCAAATTCTATAACCCGGGCTTTGCGTTGGGATCATTGAATGACAATGGGCAGGCGGTCTTGAACAACCACTTCGATATATTTATTGAGTACCACGCAGTGGGGTACGGAGCCAAGGACAAGTATCGGGTTGTTGGCGTGCTCGTTCAGCCTGATTCCCGTGGGAATTCCAAAGTTCAGGGAGATGGGACTGTGGACTGCGGTTCCAGCGACGTCCCGGTAATTCTGGATGAGGATAGTGAGACCGGCGTCACTTGGACGTATAGCGTCTACTGGCGTGAATCACCTACGCCCTGGGCTACCCGCTGGGACAAGTACCTGCATGTATACGATCCGAAAATTCACTGGTTCTCCCTGATCAATTCGGCGGTGTTTGTGGTCTTCCTGGTTGGCATGGTGAGCATGATTCTGGTTAGGGCTCTCCGGAAAGACATCGCCCGGTATAATAGGCTGGATATGATCAACCTAGAGGATTTGGATGGAACGTCGGCCGCCGTAGAAGATGGAATCCAGGAGGATTCTGGCTGGAAGTTGGTACACGGTGATGTCTTCCGATGCCCGAAATCTCCTTTGTTGCTGAGTGTCCTTGTTGGAAACGGTGCGCAGCTTTTCATGATGACGGGCGCGACAGTTGGTAAGTTTCTTTGACAGTGATGACGAATCTTCATACTAACGCGACTGGTGTAGTTGTTGCTCTCTTTGGCCTCCTCTCCCCTGCCAACCGTGGCTTCTTAGCCACGGCCACACTTATCATCTATACACTTTTCGGGTTTATCGGTGGCTACGTGTCCGCTCGAGTATACAAATCATTCGGTGGAGATGCTTGGAAGCGCAATATCGTCATGACACCCGTCCTAGTTCCCGGTTTCATTTTTGCCACCTTCTTCTTGCTCAATTTGTTCGTATGGGCAAAAGGTTCCAGTGGGGCTGTCCCTTTCGGCACGATGCTCGCTCTCGTTGCAATCTGGTTCGTCATCAGCGTCCCGTTGAGTGTTGCGGGTAGCTGGCTCGGATTCAAGCAGCATGTATGATTGTCCAGCTTGTGATGTTATAATCTCCCTGGACTGGGACGTGCTGACCTTTTCTCTAGGCTGTGGAAGGACCCACGAAGACCAATCAAATTCCCCGCCAGGTCCCCCCCATGGCTGGCAGCCTTCGGACTATTCCTTCGTTGCTGCTGACCGGCATTCTTCCCTTCGGGGCGATTTTTGTGGAGCTATACTTTATTATGACGTCTCTTTGGACCAACAAGATATACTACATGTTCGGTTTCCTGTTCCTCTGCTACGGTTTGATGATCATCACGACGGCGGCTACAACAGTGCTCTTGGTGTACTTCCTATTGTGCGCAGAAAATTACCGATGGCAGTGGAGGGCTTTTGCTGGCGCCGGAATGACTGGTGGCTATGTCTTCCTCAATGCGCTCCTTTTCTGGGCGACCCGAGTGAGCTTTGGTGGATTTACGGGCGCGGTGCTCTATGTCGGATACTCCGCACTGATTGGGTTCGTTGTCTTTATCTTGACTGGTAAGTGCTAGGCTATCTTTCTTATGCCGGGCTCCCTCGCCACTGACTAATTCATCTCCAGGTTCGATCGGCTTTTTTGCAAGTTGGGCATTCGTGCAACGCATTTATAGCTCTATCAAGGTTGACTAAACCTCTTAACGCAATATTACCTCAATTCTTGACCGGACGCCGCGCTTGGCGGCCTCTCACCTCCGCGCCATATTGAATGATGGACGCCCTTTTCTTTCCCAGTCTTGTTTCCCGGATATCCCCTACACAGCTTGCGTTCATTCGTATTTCCTTTGCCGACTTCATCCAATGCATTGTCCATGATTTGTACATAAAGTATACGCGAATGCTGTTTCCGTGTTTGGAAGATTATATTGTTTGGCGCTAGTGGAGCGGGTGAGAGTTGATGAGTTCCTGTGCACGGACAGGGTCAACTGAGACGTATTGTATGATATACGAACGAAGCCATTGAACACAGTACCAAGTAGAACTTTTCTGGCGTGTGAGGCATATAGTAACGTGAACAACCGCTGCCATAATATGGCGTGGATCCCTACTGGGAGTAGTGCGTCAGCTCTCTTGCGTTTCCCACCCCGGGGCTCTGGGCGGTCAATGGTCTGGACCGGCGGCTCCCCCGGTGTTCTAACGCCACTAATCACTCTTCTTCCCCCCCGGTTTCTAGTATTTTCCCATTTCCAAATCCCGCCGATTGGAAATCCCAATTGTTCCCGCTTCCCTAGTCTACGTCAAATCTCTCGTGATTGATTTCTGCACTGGTCTGGTCTGCTTTGTGCTTTCGTCCGGATTTTACTATCTTGAAACGATCCTTCCGGCCACGGGGCGCACGATCTTATCAATCCAAACCTCGTTTACCCCGCGATCTTCCGCTGTTGCATTTTGCACTCCCCTCCCCAGCGCATCATCGCCTGTGAGGTCAAAATCTCCAGAAACACTTTTCGGTGATCTCCTACAATAAATTTCGAGCGGACTTGAGGCGCGTGCTGTGACTATGGGTAAATCGTAAGTGCGCGTGCTTCCGTATCTGGCGTACTCTTCACAGCCATAAAACGATATGAACATCCAAAACGGGGATATACCCATGCGCAGACTCTGTTTTATCCGTGCCAAGAGTGATGGCCCTGAAGACCAAAATTTCTCGCTTGCTGTTACATCGTGCTTGTGTGGCTTTCCTTCTGTTACTCTCTGTGGTGTCGTGATTTCCCTCGCCGTTGGCCCGTGTGCGCTAACGCCAATGACCGGACAGTCAGTCGAAACTTTCCCCCTCCCAGCTCGATGAGCTTCAGAAAGCCACCCATTTTGATAAAAAGGAATTGCAACAATGGTATAAAGGTGCGCTGATCGGGACTTGGTCCATATCACAGGACATTCGGACTGACTGAGGCTTTTCGGTATAGGGTTTCTGAAGGACTGCCCCTCGGGAACCTTGACTAAGGAGGAGTTTCAAAAGATCTACCGACAATTTTTTCCCTTTGGCGATCCGTCATCATTCGCCAACTACGTGTTTCGCGTTTTCGATTCGGATAATAGCGGGATGATCGATTTTAAGGAGTTTATCTGTGCATTGTCGGTCACATCCCGGGGCAAGATGGAAGACAAGTTGGATTGGGCATTTCAACTGTATGACATCGATGGTGATGGTAAGATCACGTATGACGAAATGCTTGCCATCGTGGAGGCGATTTATAAGATGGTATGTTAACCGCTAGCATCTGGTGGATACTGTGACCGAGGGCTGACGGATGACTAGGTTGGCTCGATGGTAAAACTACCCGAAGATGAGGACACACCAGAGAAACGAGTTCGTAAGATTTTCCGGATGATGGACAAAGATGAGAATGGCAGCCTCGACATGGAGGAGTTCAAGGAGGGTAGCAAGCGTGACGAGACGATTGTGAGCGCCTTGTCTCTGTATGATGGGCTGGTATAAGTGGGTGGTGGTTGCACCTGTATGTTTCTTCTTCCATGGTCTCTTTAAACCTCTTTCTTCATTTTCTTTCTTGGCGAATCCGGCGTGGTCGGAATTCTTGGTTTCTCTCTCTCTCTCTCTCTCTCTCTCTCTTTCTCTCTCTCTTGTTTCCCCTCCTTCTTTTCTTTTCTTAACGTAACTATTTCTGCCCTGTGTTTATTATCTTCTTTGTGGTCTTTTTGCGTCTAGGATTCCCATTACTGCTTGTCCTTGTACTCTTTCCCTCCCCCTTTCTCAATGGATGGCGTCATGCCTTGGCCTCGTGTTTCGGGGGTACTTATCATGACAAACCGCAGGCATGGTTTGTCCTTTTGGCATCTTCAGCTTTGATTGACAAAATGCATGCGCCTTCAGTTTACAAAAACGAAAGAGCGAGATGGTTGATTGAGTTGACGCTTCTGATACAGGGAAGGGAAGGGAAGGGTTGACGATTTATGTTGGTGTGTTGGAATGTTCGCGGCATTTGCATGATTGAGCCTTTGCAAGGCAGTTTTTAGAGTTTAAATGTTCCGAGGCTTGAGATTCGGTATATACAGCGCGCGTGCGAGAGAGAGAGATACTATATATATCTTATGTACATTTACGCTTACTCCAAAGACGGTGGATACCTGAGGTGTCCACCGCTGGTCGCCATTGTGGCCCATTCAGGAATACTCCATCCGACTACTCTAGGTACTAGTACTATATACGGAGTAGTACGTTGGGTCAGGGACTCCGACGAAATGCTGCTAACCTTAGTCGGTATGTACTATTACCGCATTGGTCAATCCAAGGAATCCCCGTGGATCTGGTAGATGGGAACAATCCCAACTATAGAACTATAGAACCTACTTACCCCTTCAGAGAGGAGTAGATCGTCGTTGCCTGCGAACTAGGAAAATGTCTCGGTACGGCAGGATCCGTTTTTGTGGCTCTCTCTCGGCCCACCGTGTCAACTCCACCCTTTCACAAAAGTTATTCTCTCTGTTCCCCGGCAAATCCCCCCTCAACCCCCAGCCGATGACTCCATCTTGAGAAGAACTACTGCGTCGGTCGCTTGAGACTAGTAACGCCTTGCTCCATGCCGAACGGGTCCGGATACGAGCACAAAGGCGCGCTCCTGCTTTGTTCCTGCGCCAATGGTTCGAATGCCACGCGGTTGTCGTGGCTGCATTGACGCCCACCTTAAGGTCCGTGTAGCCTTTCCCTACTACCGCTTTGTCTCCCCCCCCCCGCCGTGAATACTAGTATTATTCCCTGCTGCCTAAGTGCAATTTCCCATGGGCATGTTTTTTCCGTACCAATGATTTTGCCGAGAAGCATTGTGTGGTGACTGTATTCCCTACCAAAACCCGCCCCTGGTGCCCCTCGTTCCCATTGTTCCCCCCTCCCCCCTCCAAAAACCAACACAAGAAAGATTGCCGAGATCCCGATCTATCGTCTCGATCTAGATCATGGCCCTTGCAGAGAAGTGGAGCCCGACATCAATTCATGCCTTGTTTTTGGACACCAGCCAATGATGCCCGATACCTTGATCATCACGCTAACCCACCGCTACAGTGCGATGGCAAGACCCCTTGCGCTCGATGCAAAAACCTGAACACACCCTGTCTGCGCCAAACCCGAACGATCGAATTCCGTGACCAAGGCCCCGCCTTGCGACAGAAATATCAATCGACGTCGCAGCCCTCGTCATGCTTCTCGCCAGCTTTGGATCGTGAAAATGATCCGCCCTTGAGGTCGACCCGGTCCAACGCCCAATATCTGCCAGTTACCTTTCCTGTTAACGAGACGGTGTCGCATTCGCTATCTGTTACTGCCGCCTCATCCCTGCAGACCCAAGTATTTAGCAACTTCGTCCTGTCAACCTTCCCCTGCTATTTCAAATGTACCGAAACACAAGTGCCGATCAATTGGGTGGAATATGTCGAAACCCGGAGAGGGACTAATTCATGTTTCGATTGGGCTCTTCGCGCTTGCACGACCTCCTATGCGGGTGCCGTCCACCATGACCAGCGACTTCTGAACGAAGCTCGGGTGATGTATATTCAGTCCTTGCGGAGCCTTGGCGGGCTATTGTCCAATCCCTCAACGGCCAAATCGGACGAGGCATTGGCGACGGCTATTATCCTTGCAGTCTATGAGAAACACCACTGCACCGATGCTAACTCGTGGCTGAAACATGCATCAGGGGTCCGGACACTGATGAAGCTCCGTGGCCCGTCGGCTCATCTTCATGGGTTCGGCTGTGCCATGTATATCGCTTATCGCAGCTTCTTAGTCACCGAGGCTCTGGTATCTGGGGAAGAATGTTTTTTGCAGGAACCTGAGTGGCAGGCCCTCAATGAAGAACTTGCGGCGAACAATGCTAAGCTCCCTGATTCATCCTTGTATACAGATGTTGTGGAGCGTGGTTTTCTAGAGGTCCTGAAGATACCGGGGCATGTAAAGCAAGTGCGCAGGCTACTTTCCCTTTCATTGGAGGAAAGGGCTAGGCGTCAGCCGGGCATATTGCAGAACGTTCAGGCTGCCCGCGCGGCCCTTCGAGGGATCAACACTGAATTTGGCATCTCAGTGTCGATGCGCCGTGCTGGCCAAAATGCTCGACGGAGCTTCATTGGCCCGTCTCCAAATTTCTTCCTCGACGGCTACTCGGCGCTTTTCGCGAGCGGAGTTCGCTCGGGCCTACTAATCCTTAATCAGCTTGTCGTCGCTCTTGATCCGGCTCAGCGAGCATCCATTGAGATGGAATGTCAACTTCTTTCGGGCGACAGTTGTTCGAGTCCAGCTAGCTCCGAAGACTCCGCAATACGCCCCTTAACACCGCCGTATTCGCCACATGCGCCGCGGCTTGTTGTAGAGTCCTTGATCACACCCACGTATAGAAAGCCCCCTACGACAGACTGGATGGATCACATTGCAGCGACGATGGGTATGGCTGGTGTACGGGTGAGTTTGCTTCAATAACCTTGGCCTACCGATGGCCATGGGTTTATACGGGTCTGGAGTTTGGTTGTTTCTAGTTGGGCTTGGTGCTGTCCCTTCTTGATACCCCTACAAGTAGATAGAAATGTGAATATTGATGATATGTATTGCTATGCTCAGTTGCGGCAATCTCGACTTTGCAAAAACCTCTTCTGGATCCTGCTCATGAAGCTTCTCTTTCCGTGGTTACATCGCCCACCGTGTCGTCCTTCAAACCCATTGACTCTAACAAGGCGTGAAGAATCAATCCTTTTCGACGGAGGGCGGTATTACTCACTTTCTTGGCATTTTTCGAGGCAGGGTTAACAAATACTGACCTCTACCAGATCTCTCAGGTTGCATAGTGTCAAATCATTAACCGAGCCAAGCTCGCCTCCAAATCATTGTCACGGGTGACTCCAGCTACTGTCTGATGGTCTTCGCCTCCTACGCGTGCACCACATTCTGGGCAGGTAGAGATTTGCATAGCACCACCGCATTCTCCAATGGTAAAAGGATGGTTGTTTTCGCTCCGATACCAATGCCCAGTGCCTCTAAATTCCCGCGCCATGGCAGTCACAACGGCCATCCTTTCTTCACTGGCTACGGGGGTGTAAAAGGTGCCGCCGATGAGCATCTTCAAAGTGCCCTCGATTTCGTCAGCAAGTCCACGTACTTGTTCAGGGTGCGCATTGCACAAGGTTTGGGCTCGTTTAATACACTCATGGCCTTCTTCCACAAGGTCCTCTGCCCGGGCTGGCTGGTCGCTGCTCTGGCGCTCCAGGGCACACAACTGAGCGCGGAAAAGATAGCCTTCGACCTGCTGCAAAACGCGTTTTGAGTTGATAGCAATGGCCGTCAGCTTCTCACCCTCCTTTCGGTTTACCTGGAGGTTAAGGTGCAAAACACATTTGTTAGATCCGTCGGGGGCATTTTTATACAGGGAGAGGAAATCCCCAATCAATGCCGTATCGAGACGAAGCAACAGAGAAGCTGCTTGAAAGTAGCCTTTTGTCTGAAGCACGTTCTCGTCGAATTCAAAGCGCCCAGTTTTTCGTTTGCGACGACGGGCATCTTCCACCATGTTGCGTACTTGATTGAATGGCTGTTCCTCTACCTTGACTTTCTTATGGTATTCTGTAACCTCATTCCGCAGCATTATTAAATCTTTCCACCTCGTGGGATCATGCTTCCTGAGATGCTGGTGCATTAATTGGATTTGATGGTCAGGCGACTCTTGAATTTTTAGAGTAAGTTCATTTTGAAAGGCCTTTCTTGCCGCCGTCCCTCCGTTTCCTGGTAACCGAGCCACGAATTGGGCAAGCTTTTCGGCCATCGGAACGTACTTCTGATTCACGTACAGGATGAATTTTTTCGTCGCTTCATCTAGCAAGGCACGCTTCACCAGCCTCCCATACCGGGCTATACTTCTCAATGAGCCTCGACAGGTGGCGCAGTTCCGAACGTCCGAGATGGAGAACGGCTCGGATGATTTGGAAATCGAGAATGGTTTTCCCGTTTCATCAATCACATAATGTTTCCCAAGATCCATTTGAGCGTCCATGTTTTCCACAGTCAGAAAATGTCCACATGGGGGAAATATGCAAGGGGTTTCGTCTAGGTCAATCTCTCCGTACGTCTGACCTAAGATGAAGTCTACAGAAGTATCCTTGATATCGTCGGTCGCACATGCCTGGCAGAATTTCTGCGCTGGACAAGGTTCACCACATAAAGATGGACATTGATGGCCGCATGATAGAAGTTTTTCACATCGCCGAGAGCATGGAATGTGGTCACACGGTGCGGCGCAAGGCATAGAACACGCGCTATGTGGACACGAAGACTGGCATTTTGACACGGCACAAGGGGCACAGGGCTCGGAACATTTTTGGGAGCATCTGGAATGACCACACTGGACGTCACAGGGCGCTGTGCATGACGGACACGGAGTATCTCCGTGACATTCTGCGGCGCAGGCATGGGCACATGTGGAATACAGACGGCCACACTTCTGTTTGCATTGCTTATGATCTACCTTGATACCCTCGTTTGTCTGAGTCGTACATTGGTTGCATTGGCGCTTACAGTTGTGACCGCAGGGTAAGGCAGCATAGCATTGGTGCGTGCATTTGTACTCAGGCTTGCTCACATCAATGTGACAGGATATGGTTATTTCATGGTTGCAATGGGGGACAAGCTTTTTAACGAGCGTTGGGCATCTAACGAGACTGAGATCCTGTGCTTGCCAACAAGGAAGACTGGTCATTGAGTGGCCACAAGGGAGGATCTGGTCTGCATCGAATATCACGATGTTGCATCTCTTGGGACAGACATCACCACACAGTTTTGGACAGGGGTGGGAGCATCCTTTCTGTGGACGTGGACATAGCTCAGGGCAATAGACCGTTTGGTGAAGTATCTCTGAGTGGCATTTCTGCCTGCACGGATGGCCACACTGTAAGCGTTTTCCGCATTGCAGACTGCAACCTCCTTCAGGCGAAAATTGCACGAAGTCATCTGGTTGCGATACCGCGATAGGAGTGGAAGGGTGACGGGGGCATCTGAGCTCTAGGCTTGTGCCAAAATTATCATGCTCTTCCAGGATATTAAGGACCTTATGCCACATATCCACACCCCTTGATGTTTCTGAGTTACCAATGATATACATCCCATGCTGTGCGCGTGAGAGTAAAACATTGATACGATTTGGTGTACGGAGGAAGCCACATCGATTTTGAGTATTGCTTCTCACCAGAGAGATCACCACCACTTTTGCCTCCTCACCCTGAAAATTGTCAATAGTAGCGACTCTTAGTGCCTGTAGAAGGGTAGATCTGGACACTGTGCTCGCCGGCGTCGGGCGTTCGTCCTCCGTGAAGCCTGCTTTGTCAAGGTCATCCTGGTCTCTTTCTCCTAATGTGATCGTGAATGCCTGGCTTAATTTACGCCTCATGCGATGAAGCTGGCCGAGGTATGGGGTCAGAACAGCTATGTCACCTGCTTGATATTCTCCCTGGCGGAGTAGATGGTTCACCAGGCCCAGTGTCAATTCAATCTCGTGATCGTTCCAGTGAGATGTTGCCATGGCGTCCTGAATTGAAGAGTTGCCTTCAAGTCGGCGGTGATCAAGCCAGAAAAGCCTCTTTCTCATCCCTGCAACTTCGGGATACTGGCCAACGGAAGGTGCGTCCTGTAAGCCAGGGTATAATGTGTCACGAACTAGCTGTGCGATTGAGGGATGCATCCGCCGTTGTGTTTCTAATGTAGAGAATGGAAGCCTTAAGCCAACATCATCATCTGGTTCAACAAGCCGTTCAAATAGAGAGCGATCCAAGGAGTATTGTTGCCCTGCCCTGCTCTCTCTCGAAAGTCCATAGTTCTGAATCTGAGGCCGAAGCTGCTGATGATCCCCGATCAAGATGACATGCTCAACCGACGGTAAGAGGGAGGTGAGCAGATGAGCTTCTAGGACCTCACCCGCCTCTTCGCACATAATCACTTTCGATTGTAGTCTACGGAGCATGTTCAGATTGCGAGCTAAGCCAGTCGTGGTTACTCCTATTACATCGGCATTGCGCAAGCATCGAAGATCTTGTTCGTCGCGGACTTTATCATAGGATGCTTTGTTTTCTTTATGCGAAGTCAAGATCGAGTGAGCTTGAGCGTGAAGGTCTTCTCAACTCTCCTTAATCCAATGCTCATATAGGATCTCGCGTTCCTTGGACGTCATGCTGTCTACATGGACCTGCTGAAGGGTGTTCACCGCACGCACCTGGCCCTTGGCTGCTGGACCGGATCTGAGCCACGTCTGTAATTGTAGACGGCGTCGACCAGAAGCTTTCTGAAAACCTTCCTTATCCTTGCCGAACAGTTCACGGTATCGGCAAGGATGGTTTCGCTTCAGATGGAACTCCAAGCTTCGGCTAGTGCCAATTGTATCTAGCTTAAGTGCATCGAAGCTGTTTTCATAATCATCAAAGTTCACTTGAATCTTCCATTGCTCCTGTTTCTCCAATCTTGTTTTGTCAATCTGCCGAGCTACGGCTCTAAGATTGAGTGGCTGTAGCCTTTCTGACTTGGACTGTGAGCCGATTCGAATAATTTGTGTTGTGATTTCATTGTCCAATATGGCTTCAAGAAGCTGATCAAGCGCATGATTTGTGTAGCAGACACATATGATCGGGCCAAGTTGGGGGGTTACTTTTGCCTTGTTGGCTAACAGGACGTTAATCAGAGCGACTCCAGTATAGCTTTTGCCCGTCCCTGGTGGGCCTTGAATAAGCCCTATCTTTCGCTGAAGGCTGTGAACGAGAGCCTGTGCCTGTGCATCATCGAGGGTTGACTTCTCTTGGAGCGTCTTCAGATCAACGGGTTGCGACGGGCTCACTAGCAGATCCGATCGGTCGTTCATGAGACAGCGTAGATTGAAACTAAACCCGGAGGCTGTTGTATACTTGGGGGGTGGCATCTCCACTAGGCCGGCAACCCTCTCGTCTGGGGCAAGAAATTCGGACACCGGGAGGTCCGCAACTTTCTTCATTGATTGCAGTGCCTTTAAGGTTGGTTGGAACGATGGCAGTAGAATACCAGGAAACTCAATCAACGAGACCGTGTGTTTACCGTTGCGCGGCTTGTAGCAATCTAAGATATACTGCCGATTCTCCTCAGTCGGTTCCACCAACTCCATGGTGACAGATGCAACTTTTACCTCACTCCATAGCGAGGAGGCCTTCTTCTGTCGCCGCTCTTGTCTGACATCCGTTCTGGGCCGCTCAGGCCCGGCGACAGTGCAAAAGATGGCAAATCCCCGGGGATCTGTGAGGCAAACAAGGGCACTGGACTGTAGTCTTTTCGACAACTCCCACCATTCCCTGCGGTAAGCCTCCGCCATGGCCCGGACATTCAATGGCTGTGCGAACTGGACGATAAACTGTAGGCCTGTGAAACGATCGAGGCCCAGACCCCGCACTTGGACATTCTGATAGACATTTGTCCTAACTTGGCTCTTCTGCATCGCTCTTACATGGCCGGGTCTCAGCTCAGCATGTATAACGTCTCGAAGCTGACGGATGGTATCTTCCCTCAACAGCCGGAAATTTCGGTCCAGGAGCCCGGCGAGGCCACCAATATGCCACTGCTGCGGGTCTTTCCCGGGTAGATATTCCGTACGCGGGCTCAGTATCTCCTCGAAAGTGGGCATGATTTGGATTCTACAGATATCCGCATGGTCGTTGTTGTGGCGGCCACCCGGAGGGTCTTTTGGAGTGATAAAGGCTATCGGAGCTCTACGGGCATGTAGAGGCTTTGAGCTTCCCAACAAAGGTGGCAGGGCCGCCCCGATATCCAGCCGGCGTTGTAATACCTCTAAGTGATGTCGCGGCCGGTCTAGTGACCCAGCGGTCTTCAAGGCGTGAAGCGCCATGAAGAGGTCATAAAATCGCATTGCTGCCGGCTTCAACGGTTCCTGGATGAAGGCAGTCGAATTCAGCTCGATAATCTTGCAAAACACCAGGAGTGACAGCTCTAGGTAAGCCGAGGCCAAGTCCGAGTATATTTCAACTTCCAGCTGTATAACATCAGCCAGGAAATTTAGAAATGGCCCTGCACGGCAGCCGGCCGGTCCAAAGATACAGTTATAGATCTTCACGACGAATTCCTCCATCACCAACGATGCGAGGACTTTGTGATGGGTGATACTTTCGAGAAAGGGGAGAAACTGCTCTTGGAATATATCTCGTTTGGCGGCACTTGGAATCATGGAATAATCACGCTCAATGAGCTCCTGGATACGTTGGAGGCCGCCCTCATGGGAGAGGCATTGAATGACTTCTTGGGCCGTGCTGTCGTCGTTCACTTTGATCAGCCTTCTAGCCTCTGCAAAGAAGGGACCCAGTTCCGCACCCAGCGGACGTATAGCTAATCGGTTCTTGGGTGCCTTTCGCTTCCAGACAGCAAGACCGTTGAAATCGTTGGTTCCATCCCTGATTTGTTGCCTTTGCGCGCCTGATCTCGGGCTGTTACCTTTGCTTGCAGGCATTGACTTGTTAGCCACATGGGGGTATCGACAGTTCTTGAACCTGCAGGACCCAGTTCGGGCAAATTCAAAACAAATCCTGGCCAGTATATTAGCGTTATGTCGAACATATTTTCATACGGATACAGCTACCTGGTGGATCCCATATTGCTGATTATGCCGTTGGATTAGCTTTATTTTGATCGATAGCTGGACGTATTCCAGTTCGCATGAGATAAGCAGTCTTGGACGGCGAAGAGGCACTAGAGTGTGCTAGCAAAGATCGCTCGATGCAATCGCAGGATCTATAAATGTGGAGAATACTATCGGGAGTCGCTCGTAGATATTCAGGCACAGACACAGTCTTCAAAGATCTCCTAAGTCGATTACTGTGTTTTTGATTGAAAAAAGACGGAAGCCGAGGGTATGTGCATTATATATTCGCCTGATTTTACTCGAGAGAAGTGAAGATGTCCGCCAGCCTTCATTCACCAGTATTCATTTATCGCCCAATCATGATATCACAACAGGGGGGTTTTTCTTTTTCTCGTAATTCAACTCAACCTGAGTCTCCCTGCCAGAGCTGGAAGGGTTGGCACATCATTTTGCATTCGCAGGGAATGTATGCACTCTGAGTCAGTGAAAATCTATCTGGTTGGCTGTCAATCACAGTGAGTATTTCTAATTGGAGGCACAGATTCAGCCTTGCCGACCTGGAGTTGACGTGGTCCTACTAAACTACTAAGAGGAGGAGGAGTAGGCTGGCGCCTATGGAACTGGATTTTCCAATGAAAATCATTAAATAGTTGAGCGTATCAATACTAGACCGTTTAATTATATTATACATATTATGTACAGCCTTCCACAGAACCCAATATACAAAAGTCCCCACTTTCTTTGTTGAGAGACATATATGAATCATACTACTGATACCGTAGCTAAGAAGAGTCCGACCCAGACCTAATGGCCACTTTCTCTCGCCTAATATCATAAATAATATTCCCACCCTTCAAGACCAAGCCGGGAATCCACCCCTTCTCCTCCATCCACACAAATGGCCACCACAGAAACACCCCCAACACACAGAACACCGTCGCGAATGCATGAATTGCTAGTACAATCCAGTTCCCAATATGTGGGAGGACAAATTTGACAAATTCTGACGTCTGATACAGGTCTTCTTGTTTGGTGATGTAGTAGAGTTTGCGCTGGCCATTCGTTTGGGCGGTTCGAGGCGTTTTGCTATCTGGAGTACCGTTGGCGACAACGTCGGCGTAGCTTGCTCCCCCCTCTCCTCCTGCTCCTCCTCCTCCTGCTCCTCCTCTTCCTGCTCCTCCTCTTCCTGCTCCTCCTTCTTTTTCTGGTTCGTTTGATTTTTCAGCGGACGGCGTCGCAGAAGGAGAGGATAAGGATCCATTTGGATTAGTAGTCAGCGATAACACGGTCGTCAGTGTCACAGGCGCCACATGGAACGGAATAATCCAGATTGTGAAGATCTGGGACATGGTCACATAGAGCTTTAGGTTCTCAGAGTCGTACGCTACATATGATATATGATGCGTTAGCCATTATCCATTCATCCCTCCTCTGCTGAAGATGCGATATATATATATATATATATATATAGTAACGTATGTATATCTCCATCACGGAGTGGGGAAATCACGAACCAATGGAATGAATCTTCATCTCAATGCGCGGCGACATCACCTTATACCATTGGTAGATCTTTTTCACGACCCAGCGGCTGCCGCGAAAACGCTGGATTCGGCAGAATGGGTGCACGAAAGAGGCATCTGGGGTGAAGAATGCGTCGATGGTTTGGGATTGTTGCCCCGGCGGGGATTGCGTGAGGCGCTGGATCACCGTTGGGATTTCAGAAACTGGTTTATAGTATAGATGTGAGTATGAGGTCTTGAGATTGTACTACTAGGTGCCCTAAGTATCCGAGGGGGTCTGGATGTATCACATACCTGGATCTTCCATTTTGTCTGCGTTTGGGGATTTCTTGAGAGGATTTGGAGGGGTTGATTGGGAGGACGAGAGGAAATAACTCTGGAATCCTTCCTTTATATGTGGCTTGTTTTTTCTTACTCTCTTGTTTTGGTCTTCAATCTGGACGTGACGATGATGTCATCGCATGTGAATGTCAATTCTGTAGTCTCCAGTTGCCCTGTTCGGGTACTGTCACATGACATCGGTCTCCAGCAGGCCCTGAAAAAAATGAGGAATTCGTATTCTAATGCTCGATCTATATATATCAACTCATGAAGTAAGTTCCATTGCCAGGAAGAAACTCTCCTCCGGTGCGTGTGATGATGGGATGGAAAGGCTCGGGTCGTCACCCCTGTAAAGGTGCCATGGCGGCAGGATAGGATCATTGATTTGGTAATTCCAATTTAACTCCATCTAGACTCCACGGACAAAGTCTACTTCTGTGTAAACCGGGTCAAGCATGTCAGGATGAGAGAAGATGTCAACAGTCCGTGGAGCCTGGAACCCTAACTTTTGCTGTACACAGTAAGTCTCCCGGAACACTGCGTCCCGCTACATCAGCATGCCTTGGTCTCTGGACTGATCCCCAGCTGGGCAGCCTGAGCTTTCTGTTGCGGATGAGGATGGGGGCGGGGGTGAAGGTGTTGTGGAATAGGTATACGATAGTTGGGAATGCGGTCAATTGGTTGTTTCTGGCTGCAGAGATGTCGTAGGGGGAGATTGTGCTGAAAAGCCGGATGGGACGAATATCTTTTGAGTTGGCCGCCTAGAGAGCTGGGTTGTGTGATTAACATGGTGTTGCTTAATGCTCACTTCGCCGATTAATACCTCTAGCGAGGCATAGCTAATTAGTTTACGACTTAGCGGGTGTAATAGAAAGGGTGATAAATTAGCCATATGACCAGATAGCGAATATTATCTAGATGAACTATCTGGTAGGTGTCGTAGGATGGAGTAAAGTCCCGGTTGCCAGATACACTACATCTATGCCTACCGCCACAAGGCATACATATCAGCGCACATGGAGGGTATCTACTGCGTACGCGGTCCCCAATGCCGATGATCAACGAAGACACTAAAGGATCGGCAGACGTCGCCGATATGATGCACGTACGGCCAAATGCTCGGGGAAACATCCGTGTAGCCCTTGCGCTCGAGCAAATCAAAGAGATGATTGTTAGTTTCCGCTCAGGGAGGGGGAGATCACCATATATATCAAAGAATTGAAAACGCACTTTTCCTGTCAAGCGACTTCGATTTCTCCTTGGAGCTTCTCCTCCTTTATTGTGGGTCACCTCCCGTCTGGTATGTACTAGTTAGTTGTATTTTTTGATATGGAGCGTGTTTACCACTGTGTGCGGGGAAGGAGGCCGAGTCTTCGGCCCGTACCTGCTCTCGGGTTGGATGGTTATTGTTCGTTTATCAGTCTTCCCCCCGCGTTATCGGAACCATCAGCATCGTAACCCCGCATCTTGATGCTAGGATCAATCACCGAAGGAACTAGCCATTGGTAGTATTTATTCAAGATGTGGACGCATCAGTCCTCAACTGAACACTTCTAAAGCCACCATCAAACCAGACTTGTCTTATCGTAACCTGAAACCCCCAACACAATGATAAGGAATGGCATCCGGATTGCTATCGACCGAGGTGGCACATTCACAGATGCCTGGGCGGATATCCCAGGCCGACAACAACATGTCGTCTTCAAGGTACTCTCAGTCTCCCCGGACGAGTATAATGATGCACCAACAGAATGTATCAGGCGGATTTTAGAAATGGCAAGCGGTGAGAAGATACCAAAGGGCGCTCTGCTGGACCTATCATCCGTTGAATCCATTCGAATGGGCACGACAGTCGCCACGAATGCGCTCCTTGAGCGAAAAGGGGATCGCGTAGCCCTCATGGTGACGAAAGGCTTTCGCGATTCACTCCTGATCGGCAACCAGGCGCGGCCAAATATATTCGACCTTTCCGTGCAGCGACTCAAGCAGCTCTATGAGACTGTGGTCGAGGTTGACGAGCGTATCACAATTGAGGGATACAGTGAAGATCCCGAACCTAAACCTATCGATACCGCGTCCGATCCCAATCTCGTCGTTGGTCTTACGGGCGAGGTAGTGAGAATAGTCAGAACGCCAGATCTGGATGCCGTTCGCTCACAGCTAGAGATGTTGCAGTCGCAAGGATACCAGAATCTAGCCATTGGACTAATGCATGCATATACCTATCCTGAGCACGAGCTACAGGTAGCTAAGCTGGCTGACCAAATGGGATTCAAAGTATCAGCGTCGTCAGTGCTGCAATCAATGGCAAAATTCGTCCCGCGAACCCAATCCGCTGTGGCCGATGCTTACCTCACCCCAATGACCGCCTCATATCTTGAAGGCTTTCGGAAGGGATTCAAGGGTCAACTGGATGATGATAATGCAAACAAGGTGCTCCTCAGTCAGTCAGACGGTGGCCTGGCAACCTGGAACAGCTTTTCAGGCCTCCGAGGAGTACTAAGTGGCCCGGCGGGAGGCGTGGTAGGTTTGTCGAGAACCTGCTATGACGCGGAGGAAGGTCGACCAGTCCTGGGGTTCGACATGGGTGGAACCAGTACCGATGTGGCCCGGTATTCGGGTGCCCTGGAGCATATTTTTGAAAACACCATCGCGGAGGTCACTATTCAAACACCTCAGCTGGATATCAATACTGTCGCAGCGGGAGGTGGATCGATATTGAACTGGGAGACTGGGTTGCTAAAGGTTGGGCCACGGAGTGCGGGCGCAAATCCTGGTCCGGCATGCTATGGAAAGGGTGGCCCGCTGACTGTGACGGATGCTAATCTACTGCTCGGACGAATTATTCCGGAGTGTTTTCCAAAGCCGCTCGATTTGGACATTGTCAAGCAAAAGTTTGCCGCTTTGACAAACGTCGTTAACAGAGACAAGGAAGGTGGAGATGCCTTTACCTCGGAAACCCTGGCACTAGGCTTCTTGGCTATCGCTAATGCGACGATGACAAGACCCATCCGCAAGCTCAGTGAAGGCCGAGGTTATAGCGCGGCTAGCCATAATCTTGGGTGCTTCGGAGGCGCTGGCGGACAGCACGCTGTTTTTATTGCTCGAGACCTTGGCATCCAGAAAGCAATCATTCCCCGCTACTCAAGTATCTTGTCTGCTTATGGGATGGCTCTAGCCGATGTGGTGGTCGAGAACCAGGAGCCTGTGGCGTGGAAGTTTGAAGAAGACACTCTGCCTGAACTATGGGCACGGCTCGATTTGATATCCAAGAAAGGAATAGAAGCCCTGAAACTCCAGGGATTTGATGAGAAATCCATAGTACACGAATGCTTCCTCAACATGAAGTACCAAGGAAGCGATACGACCTTGATGATCCGGCAGCCTGACCAACTGTCAGATTTTGGTGCAGCTTTCAATACTAGGCACAATCAAGAGTTTGGATTCTCTCAATCTCGAGATATATTGATTGATGATATCCGCGTGCGGAGTATTGGCAGATCTCGAGTCGTAAACATCTCGAGTCCGTTCAAGGAACTGAACAAGTTGGATGATCGTTCGACAGGTCAGCCACCAAAACCGGCATTTAAACGAAAAGTATTCTTTGACCTTCTTGGCTGGGTAGATACTAACGTGTACACACTCCCCCAATTGAGCCCTGGCACTCGGATCAAGGGGCCGGCCATGATCATTGATGAGACGCAGACGATTGTGGTTGATCATGCAAGCAGAGCCACCATCTTGCCTGAGCATGTGGTTTTAGAAGTGGGGAGCGTCAACCAGGAGCAGCTTTCTACGAATGCTGTGGACCCCGTTCAATTGAGTGTGTTCAGCCATCGATTCATGACCGTGGCGGAACAGATGGGCCACACCATGGAGAAAACCTCCATATCTGTCAATATCAAAGAGAGGTTGGACTATTCGTGCGCTATCTTCTCCGCAGATGGTGGGCTTGTGGCTAATGCGCCCCATATACCCGGCCATCTTGGCTCCATGAGCACAGCAATCACTGCTCAGATTGAGCGACACCCACCGGGGGATCTGAAACCTGGCGATGTCATCATCAGTAATCATCCTGCCGCGGGTGGTACCCATTTACCCGATATCACGACCATCACGCCGGTGTTCGACGACGATGAGAACCCATCAGCGATTTTGTTTTACGTGGCTAATCGTGGTCACCATGCCGATGTGGGTGGAATTGCTCCAGGCTCCATGCCTCCCAATTCAACCGAGCTCTGGCAAGAGGGTGCCGCCATCGAATCTTTCAAGCTTGTCGACAGAGGTGTTTTTGACGAGGCTGGGTTGATCAGACATCTGTATGAGATTCCTGGCACATTTCCGGGCTGCAGTGGCACCCGTACGCTGAACGATAATATTGCCGATTTGAAGGCGGCTGTAGCATCGAACCAAAAGGGTATTCAGCTGATCCAGGCTCTCATCAAAGAGTTTACTTGGCCGGTCGTTGAGTTTTACATGAAGGCAATCCAGGAGAATGCTGCGCAGGCCGTGCGAGACCTACTAAGAGGCTTCGCCCAGCGATACGAAGGCGGGGTGCTCGAAGCAGAGGAGAGAAACGATGACGGAATCCCCTTCCACCTACGGGTGACAATCGACAAGGAGACGGGCAACACCGTTTTCGACTTTACCGGGACCGGGCCAGAGCATTCCGGGAATCTGAATTCACCGCAAGCTTGCTTATATTCTGCTATCATGGTAAGGGGCCCACAGATCAAGGAGTACACAATCGCTGCTAATGAATTCTAGTACTGCCTGCGATCAATGATTTCTGCGGATATACCACTCAATCAGGGCTGTTTGGCTCCAATCCATGTCGTCTGCCCCGAGGGTACTATACTGTCTCCATCTCTCACAGCTGCGACGGTCGGATGCACCACCGAGACGTCGTCTAAGATCGCTGATCTTGTCCTCAAAGCCTTTCAGGCCGCCGCCGCCTCCCAGGGCACCATGAACAACCTGACATTTGGCTATGGAGGCACAGACCCCATTACTGGAAAGGTCGTTAAGGGCTTTGGCTATTACGAAACCATTGCCGGCGGCGCAGGAGCGGGGCCAGATTGGGAAGGCACCAGTGGAGTCCACACCCATATTACCAACACTCGCATTACCGATCCTGAGATTCTGGAAAAGCGGTACCCGGTTATCCTACATGAATTTTCCATTCGCCGAGGAAGTGGAGGAGCGGGTTTGCATCGGGGAGGTGACGGATGCGTCCGTGATATAGAGTTCCGGATTCCCCTTCAGGTATCGATCTTGTCGGACCGACGGGTCACCGCACCCTATGGCATGGCAGGTGGAAAAGAGGGCAAGCGGGGAGAGAATATTTGGATCCGGAAAGACCCTGTGACGGGATCCACGCGCAAAGTCGCCCTAGGGCCCAGGCAGACAGCTCAGTTCCGGCCGGGAGATCGGATTGTAATTTTGACGCCTGGGGGAGGTGGATGGGGCGAGGGGCCCTCACAGGATCTGAGGGAGCCCTTGGTTACACGACAGAAGATTGGTGGTGCCGGTCAGAGTCTATTGAGGACGCAAGGGAGCTTGTATCAGAGAAATGCCACTGCGGTGGGAAATTAGCCGACATGGTTATATGCTACCGCGATTGATCATGTCATTATGAGAATTGTAGGATATACCACGCACGATAGTGATATCAATGATTGGGCACAGCAGGATGGCCACCTGCGTAACTATATGTCATAATAGCCAGAGAGTAAATGCCAAGTATCTGTGCACAGTGTGTTTATCATGGACCGTTCAGTGACAGGCACTAGATGTTATTATTTGATCTCATTGCTCATGCATAACTTGGCGGGGGCAATGATAAGGCACCCCCCGGATTTCGGGGTTCAAGTGTTTACCTCATCTCCTTAGTGAAAGCCCACGATAACAGGAATCCGGTCTCTAAGTGGCCGGAGATAATCAGCCATCTATCTTATCGGGCCCAGAACTCCGCCAGTATCTCCGCATTAGGAGCCCCGAAGCCCTAATCCTCCCGAGCGGATTCTCTCCGACTTCTCTCTTGTACTGTGGAGGCGATAGTCTGCTCCGCGAGATGATACGGCTAATCGACTAAGCTATCAATCATGGAAGGTATATCAATGACTCAAGTGCCCCCCCCCCCCCCTTAGTTAGGCTTATTCGATAACCCCAAGGGATCCTTTCAAGACGAAGCAGCATGGGCAACCCAAAATCAGTGGAGGCTGTTGTGAAGCCACCAATGGATCTGGGGAAAGATGACACGGAAATGCGGGTGGGTGTTGGCGACTCAATCGATGCCTGCGCAGAGCGTACACTTGTCCGGAAACTTGATTTTCGCATTCTCCCTGTCCTGGCGATCATGTATCTCTTCAATAGCCTGGACAAATCTAATCTCGGGAATGCAAAGACGGCTGGGCTGGAAGGTATGAGAGCTCGCCACTAAACTTGACCAACACCATGCTGATACCTTCTACGAAGACACCCTCAACCTAAAGGGTGACCAGTACAACATCATCCTGAGCATCTTTTTCATTCCCTACGTCTTGACTGCGCCATTTCTGGGCATCCTTGGCAAGATGTATGGGCCGAACCTTGTTTTGCCCTGTATGATGCTCGCCTTTGGGTTGTGCACCGTTCTCGTGGTGGCCGTTTATAATTTCGGGGGCCTGATGGCGATTAGATGGTTTCTTGGCATGTCCGAAAGTGCCTTCTTTCCGCTGGTGATCTATTATCTGACGACGTGAGATGCTCCTCAGCCGTCCCGACCGGTTTAACTACGTGGCTAACTTGGACCCTGCCAGATTCTATCGCCGAGGAGAATTGGCTCGACGTCTGGCAATTTTTTATGCCGCACAGAGTATTGCTTCGGCCTTTTCCGGTCTTCTTGCTTTCGGTGTTTTCCAAATCCACTCCGGTCTGCTGGCCCCATGGCGTTACCTCTTCCTCATCGAAGGCATCGCAACGGTTCTATTCGCGCTTTTCGTCCTCTGGTATCTACCTCGCTCGGCAGCCGAGGCTGGATTCCTCTCCGAAGCCGAGAAGGAACTGGCATTCACGCGGATGCAGCTCGATAGTTCCGCTGTCGTCAATGAGAAACTTGATATCCGCGACGCATTCCGAATCTTCAAGCATCCTACTAGCTGGGCTGTGGTCGGTATTCAGATCTGCCTCGGCGTTCCTCTGCAATCTGTACAGTTGTTCCTTCCCCAAATCATCTCCAAACTCGGATATAGCACCGTGAAGACGAACCTCTACACCGTCGCCCCGAACGTGTCAGGCGCCGTCATGCTCCTCATCCTTGCCTTCTGCAGCGACTGGACACGATGGCGATTCCCATTCATTGCGCTCGGATTTCTATTCACCTTCCTGGGCATGATCATCTACGTGGCGATTGACCCTGAACAGAATATTAATGTGGCCTACTTCGCCTCGTTCATGATGACCTGGGGCACCTCGGCTCCCTCCGTGTTGTTGGATGTCTGGTACAACAACAACATCGCCAGCGAAGGAAAACGCGTCGTTCTGACGAGTATCGCGGTCCCGCTTGCAAATCTGATGGGTGTGGTCAGTTCGAATATCTTCCGCAACCAGGATGCCCCCAAGTACCTGCCTGCACTGATCACTACGGCTGCTTTTGGGGGGACGGGTATTGTACTGACGCTGCTTCTTGGCTTTTGGATGATGATGGATAACAAGCGGCGGGATCGTATGCAAGGGATTGCATTGCGGGCCGTCGATGTTTCGACAGAGATGTTGAGAGAGGGTCCTAGTAGTCCGAATTTCAGGTGGTTTTTATAAAGTTCCCTCCGACACGACCGAGACATCTACGCGTGAACGTTCTGTATATACACCCATACCTGTTAATGAGTAATAAATAAAGATGTTCGTCAGGTGATTGTTTGTCGCTTACTGTTTGATTCCAGGGTGGGTGATGTTACCCGAATTGATTGGAGACGATGGTTACCTTGGGTGAGGGCGATTCTAGGTTGGCCCGGTTTCCCAGTGACTTCTCCCACACACGGTCATATAGTAAGTAAGTAGTTCCGAACTTTATTACCGGCGGCGAGGCCGGGAATACGATCATTATCTGCCTGACGGTGGGTGATAATGCGGTCGGATATGTCCGATACACGCGATGGTGTTTGCGTCGTATGGTTTATACTTCCAAGCCGGAATGACCGACGGGTAAGTGGGGGAGAAGGTGAGTGGGGGAAGGGAGGGTGAACCATTGGATTGACTGTGAGAGGGAGAAGGAAAAGGAATGAGGGAGGAGGACAAGGTGAAGTTTATTGTGTGCTAACAGCCACGGGATTGGTGCCTGAGGTCTGCAAGTCCCGCCCTCAGCCCTACCTACACCTTCCCACAACTTGGCACCTGGCAAGTTGCAATCCATGGATCTGCTCTCCAGAGTACCAACGGGCCCCTTCGCATGGGCAAGATGAAATGCGGAGAGACATGTCAGTAGTCGAGGAGTCATGATGACACATGGTGACAATCCATCTTCGGTCAGCGATCACGAAGACAGATAAATAAAGATCAATGGACGTTGCGGTGTGCCAACGCGACAGATGCATTGCACAACAACACAATGTATGTAAAACAGCAATTCGTGCAGAAAGTAAACCGAAACTTAGACTGCATTAGGGTGTGACTAGTGCTGACGCTCGACTCCGCCCCACTTGGCTCATTCGTTCAACCTGTCCTCGGTTTCAGCCTCGTCTGGTCACCCTTTGTTCTTCTTTTCTGTCCAACTTTAACATTGAATGCCCCCATAGAAAACCATGTATGCCTGCCATATGCCTGAGAAGGGGGGATTCATGGAGGTGACTCGTCAACGGAAGTTTTCCAAAAAGAGGTCCCGGACTGGGTGCCGAACCTGCCGGTGAGTTCTATGAGTAAATAGCCCGCGCGACGCTTGGCCGGTGCGACACTAACGGTGGATTGGATTGCATGTAGAGCTCGTCATGTCAAATGTGATGAAGCCCCAGGGGCATGCGGAAACTGCACGTCGAGCGGTCGCTCCTGTGATGGCTACGATATTCAACGGTTGCCACCGCTGACGCGATCAAGCAAGAAGAAGACCCCCTGGAGCCAGCTGCTCCCGGAGGTAGGTGGTGGTGTGCGCTGGATTACCAATACAGACGAGCGCCGCTGTTTCTCCTACTTCCAGTACTACACGATTCCGACCTTGTCGGGGTTCTTCAATTCGGCGCTCTGGGACAAGCTCGTCCTGCAGATGAGCTATGCCGAACCCGCCGTGTACCATGCTGCGGTGGCCCTGAGCGCCATCCACCAGGATGTCGAAATGCACGGGATGCCTTTGCCCGGACAAGAGCTGGAGCTCTACAATACCTGGCATCGATTCACCATGGAGCAGGCCGGGCGGTCGTTTGCCATTCTCAATGGGCGCCATTTCTCCCAAGACCCGCGCCTGCGTGAGGTCATGCTGCTCTGCTGTCTGCTGTTTGTGCTGATGGAGCTTCTACGCGGACGATACGATGACGCCTTTCAGCACCTCGAGGGTGGTCTGCGGATATTGGACGAGCTCAAGGCCCAGAGACAACTCGTTACCTGGACTCCACATGAATCACCGGTGGAAGAAGCTCTCGTCGCCGCATTCGCACAGTTGGATATTCAAGCCGCAAACTTCAAAGTCGGAGGTCCAATCCTACGTCTCGAAGACGAGCTAGACACCTCTATCACAGAAGACTGTCTATTATTTTCCAATATTCGTGAAGCGCGCCGTGCCATCGAACCTATATTAAGTCGTGCCTTCGGCTTCCTCCTGAGCTGCTGGACCAAGTCGGACAAAGAAATAATGTGCAATTATAAATGGCTTCAAGAGGAGCAGCAAACGCTGTTCTCAGAATTGAACCGCTTCTCATCACAATTTGACATCTTCTATAATTATTCATATGGGCTACTGAATCGGAAAGACCAACGAGGAGCCGATACGATCAACATCCTCCGACACACCACATCGCTATCAATGCGAACGTCTCTCATTCGAGACAAGGCATTACTGAATCGATACCAGCCTGAGTACAAAATGAGTCTTGGCCTGATAGAAGAACTCATGTACAAGTTCCGAGAGCGACCCAATTACACCTTGGACATGGGGGTCATCCCTCCGTTATATATCATCTCGATCGGCTGTACCGATTACAGCCTGCGGTGGCGGGCGATCGAATTGCTTCGGTCTTGGCCGCACCGCGAGGGAATATTTGATTCGAATTGGGCAGCCTTTATCGCGGAAGAGCATATTAAGGCCCAGCTAACGTTGGAAGGATTTCATGGGATTGATAGGTTGTCGGAGGATGATGGAAGCCCGACGAGTTCTGCGGGATGTAGGGAGGGTTTGAAAAGAGGAGCAAAATTGGAGAAGGGAAGATGGTCAGTGTCAGGTCAGGAAGACTATTCAATTGAACAGGGTCTGGCAAAAACAAAATGCATGGAGGATTGGCCTTGTGTGCAATCTCTGTTGGCTGCGCGGAGAAGATGTGGGCTGTGACCTATGTCGGATATTCGTACATATTTCGCCTATCAAGGCGAGAACATTCTTAGCAAATATCTTTATGAAAGGAAAATCGCAAAGACATATCACTACTCTTCCTGTCCAGTCCTCTAACCACAAGTGTTCGAACAGGATATTCAGGCATAATCGCTGCATCCACTGTTTGTTATATTCGACACAAACGTCTTTGAATCACCACACCGGCTCCGAATACGAGGTATCTAGCCTTTATATGTCTAGTGCGCTTTCTTCCACTGTGCATGATAAATCATTAGGGATGCTCTAGAGTATCCATCCAAGCCAACTGTTTCGAATAACCGCCCAGACGGGACAGTGGCTTCCAATGCCGTCTCAACTAGAGTGCAAAGTTGCAGGCTAATTCAAACTTCAACTCAACCTCGCTCCCCTCACTCTTGGTGTCTCTTTTACCCGTTTACCCCAGGAAGAATGGGATCATCTCCTGCAGAAAAGTGTTTTGCATCCGGGGTAGATGAAGAAACCCATCTGCCGAAACGCGGGTGTTTTGCGGGGATACTGCAGATCGCCGGATTCTCCACCAACGGGAGGAAATAAAATTACCTGGTTTAGCTTGGCCGAAAGGTGCTCTTTTGGTGCCCTTTTGGGGCCAGCTCAGGTGGATCCTGTTTCAGGTCCGCTTCGGATTAGGCAAGGAATTCAGAGTCCCGGGGCATTAGGCTAAACAAGTCAAATCTTGTTGAAACAGGCAGAATGATACCTGGTAGTCTAATAGATAAAATAATGTATAAATAGGGTTGATCGTTTGGGTTTGTCGAGCTCTATGTCGATCACAGTTGACTCGAGTCTATCTACTAGTAACTAACTCTTTTGCCTTCCTATCGCGTTCTATCCTGACGTACCTTTCATCGGAAAAGAAGGAAAATGGTGCATCTAAAGACACTTGCAAGCGGCGCTCTCTTCGCCTCCCTCGCCTCATCTGCCGTTATCGATCGACAGGCTGCTGCCAGTATCAACGATGCCTTTGTCGCCCATGGGAAAAAGTACTTCGGCACTTGTTCCGACCAGGGCCTCTTGCAGAGTAGCCAGAACGAGGCTATTATCCGGGCGGATTTTGGCCAGCTGACTCCGGAGAATAGCATGAAGTGGGAGTCAATTGAGCGTTTGTCTCCTGGTCTCTCATTATTGGGTGTTTACTGATGGAACTAGCGAGCCAGGGTAGCTTCAGCTTTGGTGGAGCTGACTACTTGGTAAGTATCTGACTTGGGGAGGGGGGATGGGGGTGCCAATGCTGATCCGGTATTTTAGGCTAACTATGCTAAATCTCATAATAAACTTGTTCGGGGCCATACTTTGGGTGAGTTACTCCTGGTCTAGTGATTGATTGAGGCTCATGAGGGCATAGTCTGGCACTCGCAGCTCCCATCTTGGGTGCAGAGCATTACCGACAAAAATACTCTGACTCAGGTGCTTAAGAATCACATCACAACCGTGATGCAGAGATATAAGGGGCAGATTTATGCCTGGGTACGTTGGACACTGCGCAAATCGTCGGTTCCATCACTAATCGCCTGCAGGACGTTGTCAATGAGATCCTCGCCGAAGACGGTACCCTCCGTGACAGCGTATTTTCCCGGGTCCTGGGCGAGGAATTCGTTCGTATCGCGTTCGAGACTGCACGACAGGCGGATCCCAACGCTAAGCTGTACATCAACGATTACAAGTGAGTTGGCTATTTAGGTACATCTACCTTGTGGCTAACAATGTTAGTCTGGATTCTGCCGACTACGCCAAGACCAAGGGAATGGTCAGCAACGTTAAGAAGTGGTTGAGCGCTGGTATTCCGATTGATGGCATTGGTAAGTTGTTACCATGCTCTGGATATGATCACCTTCTAACTTAGCGCACAGGCTCTCAGTCTCACTATAGGTAAGCACCATCGACGACGATCACGGCGACACTACTGACTGCTTAGCACAAATGGCTTCCCCGTCTCCGGCGCAAAAGGATAAGTCCTTTATCTCCCGTCCATAGAATCAAAAGACTGACATCAAGCACAGCTTTGGCCGCGCTCGCCTCGACCGGTGTGTCTGAAGTCGCCGTGACCGAACTGGATATCGAAGGAGCTAGCTCCTCGTCTTACCTCGAGGTTAGTGTACTGCCCACGTCTCTTACTAGAAATCTACTAACATACATAGGTGGTCAACGCCTGCCTTGATGTTAGCTCCTGCGTCGGCATTACTGTATGGGGTGTATCAGACAAGGTAGGTCTCGTATCTTGTATACCGTATAGGGAGAGCTCAGACTAACGCCCGTCAAGGACTCCTGGCGATCCAGCTCCTCCCCGCTGCTGTTCGACACCAACTACCAGGCCAAGGATGCGTATAATGCCATCATCAACGCTCTGTAGGTTTAGATCTTATCAGTATTGCTGATATCTACCATCCTGGCGAATATGGGGGAAATGCTTTGGACCAATATATAGTAATGATGCGAACAGCTGACTTGGTATCCTTGTTAATTGTATGTCTTCTTTCCCTGATCCTTTACGCCTAGTTTTATATATCCAATCAATTGGACTGCAATTTCAGCAATACTATAGAGCTTTCGCAGAATATTCCTGAATTGGGATTCTGATGATGGTTAGATTTAACTTGTATCTATGGAGAATGGTGATAAGGGGATTGTCTTCGCCCCGTACCCCAATGTAGTAAACTTACATCCCGACATGGTTATTGCATGTGGTACGGAGTTCAAACAGTATAGGACTAAAGCACTTAGAACCTAGGAGTAGATAACTTCTACCGTTCTATGCTAGGCCTAAAACGCGCACAGAGAACTAAATCCCAGAAAAAAAAATATTAAAAATTGAAGATACTTTGCACACCATAAATTTGAAGGTGCCTGTTTTAAGTAACTATATTCACGACTCCACCCCTGCGTAATAGGTATCCCATGAGAACCAATCAAACACACCGTCAAATATCTTCCTGGACGGATTATTGGCAGTGCCGCCGTCATCACCACTTGAGTGGAGGCCGGTCATGCCCTGACCGGCAGGATCAAACATAGGCCATGCCACCGCCAGATCAGCGGGGAGCCATTCTAGGTAGCGAGCGATGTCCGGCCCAACCGTGTCGATATTTGGTAACGCTTGGCTATCCTCAGCGTGACTGGAGGCCATATCGCTCATTACCTGGTCATTGTCGGCCGACCTGTCGCAGTCCCCCAATTGGGGTGGGCTGCGGTGCGCTGTGGATATTGCCCTGATGTCCGCTGTTTGGGCCGAGATGTACTGGCGGACGTGAGTCTGCGCCAGCTGAAGGAAGACAGCTGCAACGCGCTGTAGCCTGGAACAAACAGTAGCCAGTAAACGCATTTGGAGTTGCATTTCTGCGTAATAGGTCACCGTCGTAGATAGCAGCTGCAGGTCCTGTTCAACTGCCGGTGTCCAGCAAGTTTGATGAACAATGTTTTCAAATATGACGAAGAAAGGGGTGAAGGGGTAATATAGAAGCTGCCTGGACGAATGTTGTTAGAACACAAGCCTAGCCTAATCAAGGTTGGTGCTCTTCATACCAAACGACTCCATTGTATATGGAACTCCAATTGGACACTATGGAGCGTAGGAGGGAGATGGCATCCCGAGCAGATGATAAGCGGAGAGTTGCGTTGGATTCGTCTCCCTTTAGCAGAATGACAAGAACGTTAAGGTAATGGAATCTGATATTGTTTATCCCCAAAGCCATCTCCTGGCGATGACTCGTGGTGGCCGAGATGCTTTCAGCATTCATAGTTTCTGTAAGGGTCTGGATAGAGGGTAAGGAATAAATTCCAAATGTTTAGAATCAGGTGGAAATTACTAACCTGGTTGGTGTCCTGATACCAATCATCCAGCTTAGACTGAATGTCCTTCTTCGCAATTAAAGAACCGCCCATTGCCAGGACATCCAAGACTAGCCCTATTAATTTCGACAACTCCATCGATCTCTTGAGAAAATGGGCACCGAATCTAGATATCTTTTGTCCATCTTCTTCCCTATCACGCAGGTGGAACCTTACCAGAATACTGTCGTCCGGCAACGGTACGTTCTGATACACGGCTGTCGCAAGAAACGCTGGGCGACCAAATGCAAGAGAACACGATTTATCCATCATGAACAGAAGCCAAAAAAGACAAAGCCGTTTTTGCCTGAACTCAAATGAATGGTGACCCGATGTGTGTAGCCCTAGAGCCTCAGCCTGCTGACAGGCATGGCCTAGTAGCATCCATGATAGATTTGGTGCAGCATAGTCCTCGCCATGAGTGGCTAAAATGGTCAACGCCTTTATATTAGCTTCACGCGGCTCAAGAAAAATGCGACTGTCATTGAGCGCCAGCCGTACGTTGTGTCGCAGCTTTTCTGTTTCAATGTTACTGTCATCGTCACTTGATGTATCACAAAGTAGCAAATAATTGAAAAAGACAATCGATGCCTTCTCCCGAACTTTATGTGGTTCGAAAACAACCTGTCGGACTACCTCATCAGTTGGGGCAGAGTAGAATGGCTCACCAGTCTCAGCGAGCTCCAAGAACCCTACTCAATCAACTACAAATCAGCTCTAATATACGCAAGCTCTAGTAGAACGGCTTACTGCTTATAAGGCGATATCCCGCTGGCCTCGGGGGAACATAAAAGTCAGTAGTATCTTTCATGATGCATGGACTTACTGGCGCGGTGGCCAGTCTGTCGGAGAGATATTGAAGCTCCGAGTGGGCGCTGCGACGAGTTTCATCGCCTGATGGTTGAGGGACTGCCTCGATGTTGGCTGGCGTCTCTTGTAAGAATGAAAAGGAATGTAATGGCCCAATGTACAGGTCCGAATTTGACCCATTCTCTGCCGCTGTGCCTGAGATATTAGATTCGGCTGGTCTTTGAGCGCCACTCGGTTTTGGAGAAGTCGAGAGTACAGTCTGCAGCATTCGGTCGACAGAGTTAGTTAAATGTTGCACCGTGGACTCTAGATGCCCCAGTCGAGCTTCGATATGAGCCAGTGCTTCTGGGCTTCGTAATAAATTAGCCAAATTGCAGTGTTCAGCTCTGATCAATGTGCTTGAATTAAGTCTTACATGCGATTGATGCTGATGCTCGGCTGTGAGGAGAACGTCTCCCTTGAGTAATGACAGCTGCCTGGCCATGGCTTGCAGGTGTTGCATTTTGGAAGCTCCCGTGAACATCTTCAAATGATTAAATAAGTAGCTATCAATGCGAAAAAACAGAATGGTGGATGATACCTGAGTTTTTTCTGTCGACAATAGTCACACTGCGCAAGTCGTCAGTGGCGATCACGCCGGGTGGTTTGGCGTTTTCTTACCGCATATCGAGCGAACTTCTGGCGAGTCCCTAATGATGCACTAGCTTCCATTCCAGAGGGACTTCCGGAGGGGTTCCGGGGAGGCCGTTCAGATCCGGTGGTTCCTATGCAGGCTGACTGCAAGAACTCAGGAAATGCTGGTATGGAATGATCTGAGCAACACCCCGGCAAGTCCGTCGCTGACTGGTTGCTGCCGGAGGTCTGTCCGAAACCAACCAATCAGAAGAACGCGTCCCGGATGTGCTGCCCTTGAATTTCAGGCGCAAGGCAAGTATAAAAGGATTGATTAAAATCATCTGGGTTACAATATATTCTCCAGTCTATTTCTACTGATTATCCCACGCAATTCTTTTAATCCCACTGGCATAACATCGATAAGAGTCGCTCGCAATGGACTCACAACTATCTATCGCTATAATCGGCGCGGGGCCAAGCGGCCTGGTATTCGCACGGCTCTTGGAGTTGGGAGGTATCACCGACTATGTCATCTATGAGCGCGACGAGTCAGCTACACCGGGCCCCTGGCAGCAAGGAGGGACCCTCGATCTGCACGGCCCCTCCGGACAGCTGGCACTCAAGCGTGCCGGTTTATTTGAAAAGTTCAGCAGGAATCTCGCCCGCTGGGAGGCTTCCGGCTTGCGTCTTGTCGACTCGACGGGTGCAACGGTCATCCAGATGGGCGAGGGCCGTGATGCCCCTGAGATTGACCGTCTACAACTACGGCAATTTCTGCTGGACTCGGTGCCGGCTCATAAGATCCGTTGGGGCCATGCTGTCAGAACTGTCGAGAGGAACGCAAATGTTGGCAGGGCGTCCACTGATAACGGCTGTATTATTCACTTCGTAAATGGCACCTCCGCCAGTGGGTTTCGTCTTATTGTTGGTGCTGATGGTGCCTGGAGCAAGGTGCGCCCTCTGGTAAGTTTACGCGACACTCTTCCATCATTCAATCCACAGGGTGGTCGCTAACTATGTGGCGCCCAGCTCACTTCTGCCAGGCCAGTGTACTCCGGGAAGATGTTCATCGAAGGAAGCCTTTCCCATGACAATCCGAGTCACGCAATAGCCACCGAGATGGTGGGCCCGGGGAATATGGCAGTGCTCGGCAACGGAAATCAGATGTCGGTCCAGCAGGTCTCCGATGGCACGTATCGCGTATACTTTTGGCTCCCTGTTCCAGCAGACTTCTATCATCACCGCCAACCTAGTACTGTCGCTGGTACTAACCCCACTAGCAAGACGGAGACCGTACGCCAGCTCCTCCTATCATCTAACGATTTCTACGCTACTTGGGCACCGAAGCTCAGAGCTATGGTCGAGACGGCTGAGGGCCCCTTCCGTGCTTGGCCCTTGTACCACATGGAACCTGAATCCGTTGGCTGGACTCGTAGCGTGGCTCCTGGGGTGACATTGCTGGGAGATGCGGCGCACCTTTCGACACCTTTTGCAGGCGAGGGCGTCAACTATAGCATGCACGATGCAGTTGAGTTAGCCGACTGCATTATCGAGCAATGCGGTCCAGATGCGAACTCTGTCACCCAGAAAGACACTGCGCTGGAAGACGCGCTGACTGCATACGAAGAAGACATGTTTCTGCGCGGTCGGCACCTGATTTGCCATAGTGCGCAGATCGAAAGAATGATGTTCGCTGAGAATGCTGCCGCACTTTGCCTCGAATTCTTCAAGCAAGCGGTACACAGCCAGGGTGATTCCTCACAGAGTGTCGGCAAGGGCCAGTAGTACAAGGGAGTCATATGGTATTGGCATTTCACAAGGTGTTCTACGTATATTACTCACAATGGGGCTTTCGATCAATATGTATTGTAACTTGCCTGGGGGTATATATGGGTCGGAATCTGTTGGCGAACGCTAGGCTATGGATATAGCCGAAAATATACGGGAACGGAGATCCAACACAATTCGTACAAAGATAGATAAATAGGCCAATGTATCAACACCATTAGACGTTTCATTCATCTCAACAAAGAACTAAAAACAAAATGACAACCACAACTCCAAAACACTACCACATTTTCGGCCAGGGAATCTCCCAGAGCCTCTCGCCTACAATCCACAATGCCGCCTTCGCGCATTACGGCCTGCCACACCGATACGATATTAAAGCATGCAACAGTCTTCAAGATGTCAAACCCCTAATTGATGACCCCGCCTTCGGTGGGTCTAGCGTGACAATGCCCCATAAACTGAGCGCTGGGGAGTTCTGTGTCCAGGTGGCTGAATCCGCTATGCGGCTGGGAGCGATTAATACCCTCATTGCTCGATCAATTGACGCGGGGGACGGAACGTTGAAGCGTGAAATATATGGCGAGAACACGGACTGGTCAGGCCTTTATTCCCTGATCAAGGAGCACGCACTGGAGGAGGGCAAGCAGGTTGGGCTTGTCATTGGGGCGGGAGGTGCAGCTCGAGCAGGTGTTTATGCGATGGCACAGGCTGGAGTCAAGAGGATATATGTTGGGAATCGGACTCTAGCGAAGGCAGAGCAACTTGCGAAAGACTTTGAAGATCTGTGTCAGGTTGTGCCGCTTCAGTTTCCATCGATATTGCCGGAGGCCCCGGATGTTATTATTGGGACTATTCCTGGGGATGCGATGCCGCAGGAGTCCTTTATGGGTATGTTTGACAAGAAGAAGGGTCTCTGCATTGAGATGGCGTATAAGCCAAGGGTGACGAATTTATTAGCGGTGGCGCGGGAGAAGCCCACATGGACGACTGCGGATGGAGTTGAGGTACTTCTTCGCCAGGGCTTTGAACAGTTTAAGCTGTGGACAGGGTTAGACGCACCACAAGCAGTTATGAGGAAGGCCGTGGAGGTGGCTACAGGGAGCAAGGTTGGAGTGACAACGCCCTTGTAATATAGAATAGAAATAACCTTGCATAGACTTAACAGATAGAAGATCACAATATAAACCAGCATGCCAGTCGACCAAAACACCAATTGGCTCCCGGTCGTACCTTGAACCTACTCAACAATATATGGATCGGTCTAACTTGGAGACCCGTTTACATACCGAGAGTTATACTGCCGCGTAACAGACAATACGAAGTTATTTCTATTCTGGGCTCGTATACTGGCCTCCTTCATCAGCAATCATATATGGTGCATAGTATGGGCTACAGTGATGGCTCGGGCGTTCTAAATCATATACGTAACCTGTATCTCCATTGGACGCCCACACGATTCTAACGAATACGCAATAAAATACAGAATCATTTACAAGACAAAAGCTAATTATGTGAATAGTAGAGACATACTGCTAGGGAATAGGCTTTGACGGACGTCCCCAGTCATTGAATACTTAACAAGCCTCAGCGTATGGTATAGGTTTACCAAGCGACATTCTTTCCCTCCATCCAATCCCGCGCCTGGAAGTAGAGCAGATCGTGCTTTTGTCCGTTGATTGTTGACCCTTCCCTGCGGTGGCCTGGCAAGTCCAAGAGCACCTTCACCCCCATGGTTTCCTCCTGCATATAAGCCAAATACCGATACCCAGGAGGATACTTCTGCAGCCTCGCCTCATCAAGCACAGGGATCCGTCCCGGGTTAACCGGGATCAACTTATCCTTCTCATACCAGTGCCGGACGAACCGAGCCCGCCACTGTCCCTGTAGATCGGGATAGGCAGGATCGGTCATCTTTTCCCAGAAGAAGATAAACCGACAGTCACTTTCGGCATCAGCCTCGCATGTTCCACCAGATACACAACTGACACCACTGAACCGCTGTGTGATGGTGGCCTTCATCTTCGTTACGGCACGGGTAGCATTCGGGTCAATGTCAGTCGTGCTGCCATGGATGCGGTGCATAATGAAGGCGCCGTTGTCCATTCCGGCTTGTGACGCTTCGATGAATTTCAGATGGTGGGTTAACCCGGTCCAGGTTGTGTAGATGTGTGCGTCGGGGTGGAAGATGGAGCGCAGGTTTTCCCATTCGCAGGCGTCGCGGTAGCATGGCCATCCCTCTGCTAGCTCACGGAGCATATACCGTTCCAGGGCCAGGTGGGGAGGCCCGTTATTGCGGATAGCATTCTGGGGCCGTGTGCCGGCAGGAAGAGAATGAAGGTCTGGCATATTCAAGCGATGCACATATATTTCAAATGGTAGATCAAATGCTGCTTGACAGTTCTATAGAAGTAAGGGAAATGGTATAAAGGCCCTGATAAATAAGTGCAGACGCAGACACTCTTTGGAAGAGAAACCGTAAGGAAGACTCGGCTAAATCCTCCCCGCATCGGCTGTATGCACAGCCGAACAGTGTCCATAAGAAGATAGAGGAGCAGCCTTGCTGGGCACAGAACCATTTCCTGGATCAATTCAACATCACAATGCCCTCCAACACAGATTCTCGTGCCTATGCATACCTCGTTGGCGTTGGCGTGACCCACTCGATCGCTCCGCCTATGCACAACTACATCGCCAAAGCACTGGGCCATGACTGGACATTCCTCGCGAAAGAGTGCCCGACCGTCGAAGACGCCGTTGAGCTGTTTCGACGCTCTGACTTCGCTGGTGGAGTAGTGACCATGCCGTACAAGCGCACTATCATGGACCACCTCGACGGTCTGGACGAATACGCTATCCGCCTGGGGGCGTGCAACAATGTGTACCGCACGTCCGATGGAAAGTTAAGAGGCACCAATACCGACTGGCGTGGAATTAAAGGATGTTTGCTGGGAGCGAGTGCGGCAGGCAAGGGAAAGTCGGCACTGCTCATTGGCGCCGGAGGAGCTGCGCGGGCAGCGATATTTACCCTACATGACGAACTAGAATGTCGTCAGATCTATCTCGTGAATAGAGATCGCGATGAAGTTAATGTCCTCTTGCAGGAAACGAGACAGGTGTATGGTGACGGTTTGGAAATCATCTACGTGGAACACGTCGAGCAGGTCGCTGGTCTCCCATCGCCATACTACATCGTGGGAACGGTTCCCGATGCCGAACCCAGCACCCCGGATGAAGTGGAGGTTCACCAGATCATTGGGTCATTCTTGTCACTTACTCAGGAGAAGGGCGTTCTCCTTGATATGTGTTTTAAGCCACGGAACACCCGGATCCTGCAGGCTGGAAAAGCAAACGGCTGGAAGACCGTCGAGGGAACCGAGATCATCGGCCATCAGATCCATGAGCAGTATCGACTATGGTGCGGCGAGGAAGAAAGTGACAGGATCCCCGTGAGTGATGCATGGGCTGTGCTTCGTAAGGCGGCCGAAGAAAGTCCGGCCATCAATTTCTAAACTGTGGAGGGCTTCTTTGGATGCTGGTGGATTGTAGAAAGAGAACGATCGGGGCGTGCTTCCGATTCTTCAGCGTTCGGTTAAGAATAGTGCCGTTACCAAGTAATATATCAGGACCGAGAACCACGTTATTCTCGCCCAGCTTTTATAGAAATTTTGGTTATCACTCATGAGCAAGTATCTCTCTGTACGCATTATCTAGTTGTACCTGTCTCTTGTTCAAACACCACAATGCCTTGTACGCCAGCAATCGCGTCCATGTCCTTAGGCAGAGCCTGGGTACATTCGCTCCCCGAAAAGCTCTCCCAGGCAGCCAGAGCGGGATTTAAGGGTGTCGAAATATTTTACGAAGATTTGGAATATCTCGCTAAAGAAAAAGGGCCGGTGAATGATTCCACCTTGCTTACTGCCGCTCAAGAAACAAGAGCAATCTGCGACCGCCACGGCCTGAAAGTGATTGGAATGCAACCGTTCTTGTTCTATGAAGGCCTAACGGATCGAGCTCAGCACCGAGAAAAGATCCAGCGCCTGAAGCTGTGGTTCGCCATAGTCAAGATTTTAGGCACAGATATCATCCAGATACCTTCGAACTTTCAATCCGAAGGCATATCGGGTGATCTGGATTTGATTGTTTCGGACATGATCGAAGTTGCAGACCTGGGCCTCAAAGAGGAGCCTGTCGTCCGATTTGCATACGAGAATCTGGCCTGGGGTACTTTTATTTCAACGTGGGAGAGCTTGTGGGAGGTGGTGAGGCGAGTGGACCGGCCTAATTTCGGGTGTTGTCTAGACACCTTCAACATCGCCGGACGAGTATGGGCGGACCCTGCTAGTGCCTCTGGTAAGACACAAGATGCCGACGCCGCATTGGCTGCGTCATTAAAGAATCTTGTTCGGACGATCGATGTGCACAAGGTGTTTTATGTGCAGGTCGTCGATGCGGAAAGAATGCAACAGCCGTTGATCGAGGGCCATCCCTTTTATGTTGAAGGTCAACCGGCGCGAATGAGCTGGAGTCGTAATGCCAGACTATTCCTCTATGAGCAAGATCGCGGCGGCTATCTCCCCGTAGTACAGGTGGCTGAAGCATTTTTGCAAGGTCTAGGCTTTGAAGGATGGGTGTCAATGGAATTGTTTTCGAGGTCGATGGCGGATCCGGACTCGACCGTGCCAGAGATGCATGCTCAACGGGGGATCAAAGCCTGGGAGAGGTTGGCGGAAGCACTGGATCTATAGTCTGACCCTTTATGCATGTACTACGTCGGCAGTATGTCCTATTTACACTCGTACAATGGAGAGTTATAGATCAGCATCAATCGTGAGTAGGCTGCTGTAGCTCGGCAACGAAGTCGGTTACCAGGTCCCCTGCGTGGAAGCCGAGGTTATGTGCAAATGTCGGGTCATGACTGTAGATTGAAGTGTTAGTAAGGTACCTATTGACGGGGTACTGCATAAAGGATACCTCATAGGTGTAATGGAAGCAACCATTTCTTCAAACAAAGCATCAAAGTTCGCAGTTTCATCGGATAGAGGCGGTATTTGCCGATGGATAGAAGAAATCGAGGTAGGAATGGTAGGCGCTACGGTTAATTCGGGGGTATCAGAGAGACCTGAGGTTGTGAAGTTCTGAAAATCACGAATACTGGTCGGATTGATGACCGGGGTGGTGACATGGCCATGAGCCGTGCTGTCAGGTATGCGAGAAGTGTATGCGTTATTGAATGCTGGGGGTACAGGAAGCAGATGACCCAAATCCTCTAAATTCCACCCTGGTCGCGAGGTACAGATAGACGATCGATTCGATTCCGTGAGACTCGCCAAGTTCAATCTACCCATAAGCTGGCCTAGACGCCTTTGTAGCACATCTTCGTCACCACAGCCACTAGCCAAAATACCCGTGTGGAAACATCGTTGTGCCTGGTAAAAGAACCAATACAGGAGGGGAGACGATTTTTTTTCTCCAGTGATCTCAATGTAATGATCTAGTAAATTGAGGCACGACTGCAGGCTGTCAAGTGTCATGTCAGTAATGGCTGCATCGTCAAAGTTACATTTGGCAACCAAACACAACGTAACAAAAGCTGATGTCAGGTGTAAATTCAGTAATGGAGGATTCGGTGAGTGGCGCGGGGGATATGGGCAGCGTGTTGAAAGAATTGACTGCCACTCTCGTAACCTGGCTGCTAAAGGTTGTATGGCTTCTGGCCTGGGTAGACAATGCAAGACTTGGGTCAATAGTTGCATAAGCTCATGAAGTAGATTAAACATGCTCAGGACGCGCAATGGCCCTTTCTGGGGGGTTCGTTGCATTGAGCCCTGATCACTAGCAGCTGTCCATGTCTCCCATTCTTCCAGATCATCCTCAGTAACGGATTTGCTCTCACTCTGTTCTTTCAAGGAGAGACATGGGGTCCTTTCAAGAAGCGCTGACACGATATTATCAAGAAACACACAACCTTGAAAAACGTGCGTGTATCTTGCTTTTCTTGCTATCTTAGGAAGAGTCACCAGAACCCTCGTAGCTTGACCGATCAACACCCAGGCCTGATTGAGGTTGCCGTATCCAACATTCAAGAGAGCTAAAATTAGTAGAGTTTGAACGTGACTCAATTCTAGACGGTCGAAATCCAGCATCAGGCGTACGCGTATAGAGGCTTCTATATATTTTGGTTCGAGATATCGCTCCGAGCTGGCACATTCTCGCATTATATGCACGTATGCAATGATAGCCCATAGGACTAATGGGCCGCCGGCGTCATGATCCTTTGGGGAACGTTCACTGTGCATGGTCCTCAAGATGTCACGTCGGTCAAGGATAGGGAACCAGCATTGAACATGGACAAAGTAGAAATCCACCAGCTCTGAGACATCATCCGGAAAAGGCAAGTTTAATATGTTATGAGATGCAGTTAGATTTAGCGAAGGTGGAGGCAGGAGAGAGTCTGTATCGACATTGGAGACATGCGCTGGGGTCTGGGTTATCCGCTCCGGACTATGTGTCGCGCATGATTCCCACCGGTGGTCATCATCATTGTCACCACCCAGCGGGTCGTATATATCTTCCTGCGACCCAGGTGCTAATAGGCGACTCACACCTTTGGCCACGGTGGAATTGCGCCAGATGGCGGTGCATTTCTCTGCCGGTTCGGTGGCGAAAAAGTTGCTCTGATGTTGAGGGTCACGAAGAAAGCTTTGAATCACAGTCTCACTGTCAGGAATCTGTTGGAAGACAACCCCCAGTACAGTTTCAAGGGCCTTCACGTAGCCAGTTTGCAATCCACGCCGTCGACCGTTATCCTGGTATGTACATCGTCGGCCGGCCTGGCGGCAGATCGCACACTCTGGTTGTTCCCCGTCGCATTTGGACTTGCGGCGACGACATTGATCACAGGCACGACTAATCCGCTGGCGCTTGCTTGGAAGAGATCTCGGCATACCTCCGAATATGCTAGAACGACATGGTCGCTATAGTATACTCGCTGGTTGGAATCATCGTCGTCGTATATCCAAGACATCGAGAGTCCCACGTGATCGGCTATGGAATTAACCGATGGCAAATCCGAAACTCTCGTACAGCTGCGAGAAACTGCAGACCTCATATGCATGGGTTTAACCAAAATGTGATCTTTTTTTCTAAGTGCGTATAATGAGTATGAGCCTCCAAACACCCAGTAGCAATGCACAACGCAATGGATTGCCATTGTCTTCTCGTCAATATTGCTCGGACGCTAGCTTGGTGCTGGTTGGATTTCCCGGGGCGGGCAAGAAAACCCTAGGGATTATAGCAGCTGTGGCTTTGCGACGGCAACTTGTTGATTTTGTTGCCTTTTTCCAGCAAAGGCATGGTATGCCTCCTCACGGTTACATTGCCGCGCATGGTTCGGAACGATATCGCAAGCTCGAGATAGAACTGACTGGGGAGATATTAAGGGAGTATCGAAAAGGCTGTGCGATCGTTGGACTTGGCTGGCTGGCAAGTAGGCAACAGCAGATATTGCTGGAGGAGTTCGCATCTCATCATCCAGTCGTCTACATTAGGCGGGATCCAAGTGATTTACAGCGGTTTATCACCACTAGCCAGGACAAGTTCGAGCGCATGTGGGATACTGGGAATTCATTCTTTGAATCTTGCTCCAATCTGGAATTTTACAACCTCACAGAAGGCTCCGTCAATGAGGCCTGCACCACGCCTCCCGCGTATCTAAAGTTGAAAGAAACGGAGAGAACATTCGTCAAGTTTCTGCATCGCATTTGGGGACGTGAACACCAGGCTCGTTACTCAGCAGACCCCTTCTCTCCGTCATACACGTATGCTCTGCAGGTGCCATTAGCTTGCTTAGAGGGCCAATTTCAAAGTTATGAAGAGCTCGAAAACGGAGCAGATGCGATAAATCTCAAACTTGAAGTTTCTGATTTGCATGACAGGAAGATGTCTGAATCAATAGCAAGAGCGGTAGCCACGCTGAGGAGACACTCACGAGCCTTAGTCATAGTAGACATCATTACACCCTCTGTACCAGATATACGGAGCTATCACAATCTCCTGGGCATAGCATTACGGATGCTACCAGATGCCATCACCTACTCTATAGCTTGTGGAAATGAGCTGGCGCAGGAGGTAGTTGCTGCCAAAGGTTATGTCAAATCCATAGCCACTTATCATCAAGAATATCCCTTGGCCAGGAACGAGACGTTTACTGAACTACTATCCCTCCATAAACAAGCGCAAGATATTGGTTTCGATGCAATCCAGATAACCGGTACATCAACATTGCCCGCTGACGTTCTTCCTGGTGCCTCCTTTCCACACACCCTGGTTAAAGAATCCCTCATGCCTATAATCGCCTATGACACAGGATTCTTTGGGCGCACTTCAGTCTGCTTGAATCCAACCTTGTCACCGGTAGTGCCTGAAACCATGAAGTCCACTGGCGTCACCTTGCGAGAAGCAGAGATGGCAGTGTCAGCATGTTTCCTATGCCGCAGGAAAAAGTTCGGCATTTTTGGGCAGCGATTATCGCACACCCTGTCACCTATTATGCACAATGCCGCATACACTGCTTGTGGACTACCGTATATATATGGCACGGTAGAGCGAGAAAGACTCCCCGACATTCGCGAAATCTTGGACGATGAGAGCTACGGAGGTTTGGCCGTGTCACTTCCTTACAAAACTGAAGTTCTTCCCTACCTTGACGAGATTAGCCCAGAGGCTCTTGACATCAACGCGGTGAATACCGTGGTGCTGCACCAGGAGTACCAGCCGAATGGAGTACGCAAAACGGTTCGAAAGGGCTACAACACCGACTATCTAGGAATCAGAGATTGCATTTATAAACACCTTTCTCCTGCAAATGCTATCCGGGATGGATCAACGGCTCTGATAATCGGTGCGGGCGGCATGGCCCATGCTGCTATCTACGCATGTTACCAGCTTGGTGTGAGGCACATATGCGTCTATAACCGGACCCCTTCCAATGCGCAACGACTGGTTGACTACTATCGCAAATGGGTGAACTCAAAGGGTACGGAGCCGCTACACCTTACCATACTCTCTTCCGCAGATGATCCGTGGCCGGCCCACCTTCGCCCCACTACCATTATTGTTTCCTGTATTCCGGGACAGAGGTGTGATGCCGAACTCCGCAGTGCTTTTGACATTCCCGATCAATGGCTACAAAGCAAAACTGGGGGTGTCTTTGTTGAGGTAGGTGGTTTGAATAATCAGAGAAATACTTCATGCTAACGATTCTAGGTCGCCTATGATCCCCTTGAAACACGCCTTATGAGATGGATGAGTCAACATATACCACGAGGCTGGATTATCGTTGATGGGCTGTCGGTCCTGGTCGAGCAAGGTATTGCCCAGTATGAGCTCTTCACAAAACGACCAGCACCCATTCATGTCATGAGACGTGCTGTCCAACAGGCAATTCGAGATAGAGCTGTTTGACTTTTCCGAGGAGGATGCAGGTAACAGCGACACGTGGATTGAGTCTGTCAGTGGATTCCCACACAGCCTTCGCAATAGCTGACATGGGTTTCTATGTTAGACCCTTTAGTTTCTCTAGCTACATAGTATATGACTAATTCCAAAACACTCTATATTAAGATACCGTAGTCACTTCCTAGGAGGTACTCTCGTAGCAAGTTTTATCATTGCTATTAGCCAACGGTGTGCCTGTCCGTTGAATGAAGCCATAGTAGGCAACGGAAGTTCTTTTTCCCATCCCAAACCCCAACTATACCAACACAAATCTCCAAGCCCTCCTAATCACTGCCTCCTATCCACTCCCACCAGATTCTCCAACGCATACTTGACAGCAACATGATACCCAAACGTTCCCAACCCAATAATCACAGCCACAGCCTTGTCAGACAGGTAGCTATGATGCCGGAATGGCTCCCGCGCATGCACATTGGTAATATGAATCTCAATAAAAGGAAGCCCGGCGCCAAGTAAGGCGTCTCGCAGGGCGACACTGGTGTGTGTAAAGGCACCCGGATTGATCACGACCGCCTGGGATTTCCCCCTTGCTTCGTGGATGCGGTCAACCAGTACGCCTTCGTGGTTGGATTGCAGGCATTCAACTTCCGCGCCGTAGCGGGCTCCGAGCTCTTTGGCAGCTGTCTCGACGTCTTTGAGGGTTGTTGCTCCGTAGAGTTCGGGTTCTCGGGTTCCGAGGAGGTTGAGGTTTGGGCCGTTTAGGAGGAGGATTGAAGACATTTTGGATTTGTGAAAGGAGTCCTTTTTGTTTAGATATGTCTTGGGGGTCTGGAATGGGGTGTAGGGCGTATTATATATATCGATTAGGTGTTGAATGTACGGTTGTGGACTGAGCCGTAACTCGGATATTGATTGAGCCGATGCGAGTATAGGAAACCTGCAATAATACCGAAAGAGGTGACTTGTCCTTTTGAGCTATGTGAAATCTCAATATCCAGGGGTGTGTTTGCATTAATGGCTAGCAGAAGAACAAAGCTGGAGTTGCAGTCTGTAGATGGATGTCAGCGCCCAGAAACCGTGCAAAGATTACTATGTTCAAGGTCTATGTGTCGGATATGGGACTGCAGAGAGCAATGCAGCCTGGTATAGTTGTAGGACCAATCCTTCTGAAGGAAACTAACAAAGCCAGAGATTTTACTTGCCTTCTAAATCTACCAGAATTGCCACAGTAAACCTTCAGAGAGGAAACCTTTAGCTAGTCAGTTGAAATCGCTTCATTTTACAGGATCGACGAAAGTTTATAACTAGATGGGAGTTTATCGATTAATCGGAAGGATATAACGTATTATATATCATTGACTTATCAACTTGTCAGCTGTATATGTTCACAATCCAAGTCAAAGAAGACGATTAAAATAAATTTAATACAATTAGCATTATGATCAACCAGAATTGTAAAAAAAAAAAAAACATTCCATGAACTCCGTAAAGTCTTTTGTTCTATTCAATAGTAGCACCAGTCTGTACTAATTAAAATCCCGAACTTAAGGCTAAAATTCGATATAAGACATTGATGAGAAAACCCGACGAGGGTAAATATAGGTGAAATTCCTTGCACTTGATCGGTTCATTCATAGATTGGAATTGGGAAACATACAGTATAAAATAGAAACTTGCCAGACATTCAACTTTTGGAGAAGATGACAACCACCCTGTTGTAAATTCACTTGCAAAGACTACCAAATATCACCGATGTTTAGACAGTTAGAATAAGACAATAATATTAATTTAGTTGTTTGGCGCCTTTTCCTATTACGGTAAACCCTCATCAGCACCCAATACACCTGACCTGACATACTGAGACCCAACATTAAACCAGGCCCCGACACCCTTTGCAAAAGTGACATTGTTCCGTCCCCAAGCTCATACGTCGCCTGTTTGGAATCATTGACCGATGTACTGACGGGAGGTATTCATGATGGGTGATGAGAAAGACCTTTTACTACCTCATCAGGGAGAACAAATTCACCAAAGTCGGTCTGTGGCTGAAAAGAAGGAGTCAAATCAGAATAACAAAGAACCGAGCGATGGAAGAGTACAGGAGCCAGAAGAGGGGCATATCCTGTGCTTCCGAATGTATTGTGTATCCCTGGCTCTGTTGACGTCGATTTTTCTCACCACTCTGGACGCTTCTTCTGTCTCTACGGTGGGTTGAGCTGGACACAGTTCGACGGTCGCTAATTCTCATGTCGTACCGCAAATCTTAAGTCGCTTTCACTCGACACTGGATATCGGGTGGTATAGTTCGGTTTATATGATTGCTATGTACATTCTTGTCCAACACCCTCTGGGCCGTCTGGATTGGGAACACTGATGTTGGGTAGTTGTGCCGTCCTTCCGATGGCGGGGAAATTCTATGCGCATTTTAACCCCGAGGTTCAGTAGCGGTTGACTCTTGCCAGATTTTTATTGCGATTGTTAACTGTGGCAGTTTACCTTTCTTGGTTTCCTCTTCTTATTTGAACTGGGCTCTCTGCTCTCGGCTGTGGCCGTGTCGTCGAGGATGTTGATTGTGGGCCGAGCAGTCGCCGGTCTTGGGAGCGCAGGAATCTACAATGGATCCTTGACCATCATGGGAAAAGGGATGAAGCCATCCGCCCGGGCTTGTATAGATTCGCAGACTACCAAAGTCCAAGGAAAGGACGGCTGATAGTGTCATAGGGCAGATCGGGCTAGGAACATCAATTGCGACGATCGGGTCAATTTTTGGGCCATTAATTGGAGGTGGATCATTGAGTCTGTTTGACCCGATCGGGTTTCTCCTATTCTGCCCGTCATGTATCTTGTTTCTCCTTGCAATTCAATGGGGTGGGGTGAAATATACATGGGACTCTAGTTGTGTGATTGGCCTTCTATGTGGATCTGCAGCAAGATTGGTTCTCTTTGTGGCCCGGGAGATGCACAACGGTGACAAAGCCATGAAAGCACCCAAGATGGCTCGAAACTCGGTGGTCTTTTTCGGATTCCAGACGGTCTTGTTTCAATTCGGATCGCTTATGGTGATTACCTATTATCTGCCCTTGTGGTTTCAGGTTGTCAAAGACGCGAGTCCGATCAGGAGTGGCGTGATGTTGTTGCCCACTATTATAGCTCAGACGCTTTTTACAGTGGGTACAGGCGCTATTGGTAAGGACCACATTAGTCCTGAGGCAGTGAAGGATTTATGAAATTAACTAACATTCACACTTACTATCCAAGAGTGGATATTGCGCACCCCCAGCACTAATCGGATGCGCACTGACTATTGTCGGCGGAGGACTAATGACAACATTTGTTCCTTCAACACGGCCAGGGGAGTGGATTGGTTATCAGGTAACTGATTGGTGCCGGCCGAGGCTTATCGATTCAGGTGGTGAGTATAGAACCAAACCCATGTCAATCCATTCCATCTTTCGGCCTGTTTTCTGAAACTAGTACGTATAACACAGCCCATCATTGCTACACAAGCTATCCTACCGCAGCAGCTAGTGTCTTCAGGGACCTCCATTATTTTGTTTGGGCAATCCTTTGGGGGTGCAGTCTTTACCGCATCAGCGCAAACAATCTTTACAAACCGCTTATATAGCTCCTTGCTTGAGTACCTCCCGCATCTCGAGAACGTCAAGGATATTGTGCAGGCAGGAGCAATTCCATCAAGCCTTGCCCCAACTTGTACCAGCGACGAACTACGACGATGTCATTCGAGCATATAACCATGCATTGACACAAACATGGGTAGGTAATCGTGCTATGTACAAATATCTCCATATATTACACGCCGATGTGCTAATCAAAGAAAGTACCTGGGAGTTGGGCTAGCCGGAATGGCATTTTTCATCTGCTTCGGATTAGGATGGACTCATATTGACAACAGAAAGACAAGGGATAAAGATGAGTCCAGTAGTCGACGACAACGTGAACTAGGAAAAGGGGAGTTGAGGTATTTGACATATTCTTAATCAATCTTCAATATCACTTGACGCATGCATTTGTCTGTTCAATCTTAGACGCAAAGGCTTCTCCAGCGATGTGACTGCTGTCAGCATAGGCGTAATCGATAGAGCAATACCACTGCCAACAGGACAGCATTTGTGATGTATACTGTTCGAAACCTTCCCAATAAAACATTGCGCTGAGCTAGTGAGTCGGTTCAAAAGATGTCCAAAAATACTCGCCCCCGCTACGCCCCGTAGCTCGCCCGTTGTTAGCGGATTGCTACACAGAGTCTCAGTTGCAGAAGCACCATTGCAATAATTTGGTGCCGGACAATCATGGCTGACAAAGCTATCATGATAGGTCGGAATGTTAGTTAATGAAATTACGTCCATGTATGATTGAAGGAGACGAAGATAGCACACCAGAACCAAGAGGGTCATGAAATCCGCTCGATGGTAATAAGTGCAGGATGTTTGCTCCGAGCCACCAGGGCACAGCTGAGAGTGCCATGGAAAGACATCCATGAGTTGTTGCGTCATGCTTGCGATCCACTCAATCCCTCCCTCTTGTTGGGTCTTCGAAAAGGAATGGGTCCACGGGGTAAAGAGATTCGTCTGCAGGGAGAGAAGCTTCTGCAGACAGCCACCCCACACATGATCACTTGGCGAGGACCACGCATGATCTGCAAGGATAGGATGTAGGACATTCAAGCCACGAGAGGGCACGGGAGAAAGTGAGGCAGCGTCTTCAGATGCGAGGTTCAGGAAGTCTTCATTGAACAATGCAGACTCGAAATGTGAGGCGGAAGATATGCCTTTTATGAGGAAAATGCACGTTAGTAGGGACTGATGATGTTAGGGTATGCGAACTTACAAAATTCTGCATCCGCGTGTATTGGTGAGACGCCATTAAATGCGCCTTCCATACATTGTGGAACCATTTGTCGTTTCGTAAATATTATCGATCATGGTGTCCTTGGCACATGTGTCGGAATTTATCTCCGCGGCATGACTTTTGCTTGTTGTGCTGAGCCTTGGCGTATCTCTCAAATCCAATCTCCACACCGTTTCCGCCCATGGAGTGGCAGCTGAACCTCTTTGTCGAGGGCGCCCGGTCCGTGAAGGCTGACTATATGTACGTGAAAGGCCCAAGGAAAGACATCGCTCACATAAACTCACATTATCTGGTCGCCGTTGACAACGAAGTTTCAGTTCATGGCAGCGGTCACAGGCCAGTCGAGTTAGCGATGAAGCAGCAATTCCATCCATCTCTTTAGCGGAGTTTGGGAAAGGTTGAAGGGTAGGTAGGGTAGTGTAGGTATGGCAGAGCGAGAAGTTCGTCATAGAGCATTAAACCAATACGATTCCATACTGTCAAAGCCCAACTAACCATCATTTTCTAGTTCGGTGGGATCAGCATTGACCCCTCCTCGTATATATTAATACCCAAAAAGTTATAAGAGCATGTCGGGATGAACCGGAATGGACGGTATCTTTGGACAAATGGTTGATCAAGGCGATGTACAATCATGCAGTCAGACTTCAGGCTGTACTACGCATGCATACATGAAAATGGTTTTCTACTGTGCATGTCAGCATGTCCGATAATATCGGTTATTGAGGATCATCTCATGGGTTTCTGTCGGTACTTAGTAGCTTTGTCATTGTAAGGAGGTCGAATTGTATGGACCGCGATTGACCGATAAATTCTTACCAAGAGTGTTCATACCCCCCGGGAAGTTGGAGTTAGACGTGAGATTTTAACGTAGAGTCCGCCACAACCGATTATTGCAACAACGCACGGAGTGAAGTGGAGTTGGTGGAGACTGGGGAGACGCTTTGGTGGAAAGATCCGAAAAAAATCCGTGATATTCTAGATGACCCCTTAGAAGCAATCAATTCTAGCAACCCACTTAAATTTCTCTTGTGGGGGGATTGGTTGAAGTGAAATCTCTGTATAGACTCGCTAATGTTAAAAGTTTAAGGGGCCTATGCGATTCTTTACTTTATTATATTGATTCTTCTGCGTGGTTACAGTGTATTGTAGTGGTAAATGATACTACGGTGGTAGATCAATATCTCTATGGTGACTGGTAATATAGGTAGTAACACTGTTGTACCCACTAACAATATGAACAGAACATACTGTAAACCATACAATGGCTTAGGTCTAGCGGGGCTGTACTTTAACTTTTTTACCGACAAGGGTGAGTTCGTTGGACTCATTTAAATGATCTCCCCATGGAGTTCGAACTCTATTCCCGGACATTAGTCCTAAATGTGAATAGTTGGCTGTGATAGGCGGTAGATCGAAATCTAATACTATTGTTTTTAATGATCCTTTGATTCTATAGATCAAGAAACCTACCTCCTGTTCAAGACTAAAGTACGTCCATAGAAATATCGCTCACAGTTCATGCCCAGGCGCAGTTTTGGGCCGGTTGTCTATAGAATCCGACTGCCAGGCGGGCGCAGAAATTACAGGTGGCTAAGGGTGCAGCTAAAAAAGCCTCGACTGAATGCAAGGTAGCGCGGGTCTGGTTATCGCCAGCTAGCCCTGCTTTTTTACGACCGGCGAGAAACGTACCAGCGCGCAAGAGAAGAATGGAGGGATATACCACCGGTAACAAGATCGAAAACTAGGGGTTGACCGTTTGATTGAGAATCTAATACTCGCGAGCTCGGCGCCGGCACTGAACAGATACGACTGGCTAATGGTATAATTAACCAATGTATCTAGTAGTAGTAGTAGTAGTAGTAGTAGTAGTAGTAGTAGGGTGACCCTTACTAATCATAAATAATCCTTTTGCAAGGAGTACTACAGACCAGGGTTCAAAGAATGACATTCCTCTTTCGTAAAAGTCGCTGATATCTCCAGAAAGCGCGCACGATGTGGCTGAAACTACTCTGTTAATAGATTATAGCTCACTGGATGACCCGACCTTGACGGGTCGGGTTAAGGTAAACTGATCTCATCGCACGTCCATTACGATGGAGAGACAAAGCTGTTTCTAGAGATAGCAGAAGCGCTGCTTAATCTACATTTAATACGCTGAAATTTATATCATCACACCTTCACCTCAACGGCATAATAATTGTGTGGTCAATATGCTCGTACCTTTAGTGAAGCCGTGTCTTGACCCAGATCAATCCTGCCGGGAGGACTAGTAGTTAGGGCGGCCAGCCAGAATACCCGGCCAACGATATAGGGCTTGGTGCGCCAGCCGTTCATCAGGTACTATGATTGATGCTGGAAGAAGACCGAATAGGTAAAACTCCTCGAAGAGCCGTCAGGAACGTTCTGTTCTCAATGAAGCAAACCCGCTGATCAGATATGGCGGCGACTCTGGTAAGGTAGTTTATAAGATCAGGCTGAGAATCCAGAACTTAGGGCACCAAATTCCATTTAGATGGCCCAACACCATAACTGAGTGCATCAGCCATCAGGCTGCAGGAGCTCCTGAATCGATTGCCGTCCAGGAAGATTGTAACAGGAAGGGGATCACATATCATGCTTTATTAGATCGTGCTAATCATCTTGCATTGTCCTTGCATGGAATGGATCTCCCAGTCGGATGCAGGGTTATTGTCATCCAGGAGCCTGGTGTAGGTCACATATGTTCTATGCTGGCCATTTTCCATCTTGGTGGTGTCTACGTTCCTATCGATTTTATGCAGCCTCTTTCACGATTGCGCGATCTACTGGATGACTGTCAGCCAAGGGTCATATTATACTACATGCCCACTGCGGAGCTGGCTGAAGCTTTGTCCTTGAGAAACATTTTGATAGTCGACGTCTCGAACATTAGCAGCAGCACCAGCTCAGACATCAAGGCCATACCCACGCTGCTTGTCCACGCAGGCTTGCCCGCTAAGATACTCTACACCAGTGGGTCAACAGGAAAACCTAAGGGAATTATCTTATCCCATGCTGTCCTCTGTCAGCATCTTGAGGGCATGACAAGAACACTAAGCTTGGAGAAAGAGATTATTCTCCAGCAAAGTGCTCCCACATTTGACCTTGCAATCAGTCAGGTTCTTATGACATTTTGCAATGGATATACTCTTATTGTTGTACCACAGTCCAAGAGAGGCGATGCGATGCAGATTACTCAACTCATGGTACAGACAGGAGTTACATTCACCTTTGCCACGCCATCTGAGTATATCTTCTGGCTTCGACACAGTCATAACAGTTGCATCCTTTAAAAACTTGGAAGTTCACCCTCAGTGGAAGTGAGATCCTTACTCTAAGACTGGTCGAGGAGTTTAGCAATCTTATTGAGTGCACACCGCCAGTGATCAACGTCTACGGACCAACAAAAACTACCATCGCAAGTTATTGTGTTTCTATTCCGGACGCGTCCGATTGATATCCATTTTTGGTGGGAAAGCCTCTGCCAATTTATACGACCTACACTGTGGATGAGAATCTGAAACCCCTGCCCACAGGATATCCCGGGGAGATTTTCATCGGGGGGTATGGTGTGTCCATTGGATACCTGAATAATTCCGAATTGGCACGTTGCAAATGCATAGCAGACCCCTTCGTATCTGAGGATCATTCGTCCTGAGGGTGGACGCGTTTTCAATGTACAAGTGACCGTGGTCGGCTAACAAGCGATGGCTCTTTATACTTTGAAGGTTAAATCGGGAGTGACACCATTGTGAAGTTGAGAGGTATGCATGTAGAATTGGAGGATATTGAGAGCGTCATAGTTCGGCAGGCGGAAGGTATCATCGAGCAAGCTGTCGTCTCAGTACGCGGGGATCCAGAGTTTTTCATTGCCCATGTAGTGTTCTCGCGCGACAGGGAACATCTCGATCGAGATTCGTTTCTAAGAGATTTGCTATCCAAGCTTTCCCTTCTGCGGTATATGTGTCCAGCACTGATCAACGTGCTTGAAGAGACCCCGCTCAATGCGCATTTCAAGACAGACAGATACGCCATTGCACAGTTAGAACTGCTGCCGATTAGCAAAACCATGGATGCAGCACAATCTCAATTACTAACAGATTCCCAGAAGGCCCTCAAGGAAGTTTGGGACGAAGTCCTTCCTATGGAATTGGCCACCATGATAAATCCACATCCAAATCTCACGTTCTTCGAAACAGGTGGGAACTCACTTCTCTGGATAAAGCCTCAAGATCTAGTCAGACGACGGTTCACAGCTGTTGTGTCGTTGGCAGAGCTCTCAAGCAAGTACCTTGCAGCTCATGGCCGAACGTATCGAGAACGCACATAAAGACGCGAGAATAGACTGGGACAAAGAGATTTCAATTTCTGATCTAGTAAAAGTGTCTATCGCTATGAGCATTTTGAAGCCCAGGGATAACGGAGCAGTTGCCATTTTGACTGGTGGCACAGGATCTCTCGGCTCCAAACTATTAGCGCGCCTGGTGGGCAACTGTTGAGTTTCCCATCCACTCCATAGCAGTCCGCCGACATTTGGAAAGTCCAGAGGGGTTAACAAAGGTGTCCTATCATAAAGGAGATCTCAGCAAGCAATATCTTAGCCTTTCAAAGAAGGCTTTCGACCAGGTAGCCGACAAGGCTGACATCATCCTGCATGTTGGGGCGGGCCGCTCTTTCTGGGACCGCTATCAAGTGATGCAAGGACCAAATGTCCGTTCTATCCGGGCCCTTATCGCACTGGCTGCACCTCGAAGAGTGCCAGTCCACTATGTATCTTCTGGAGGGGTATTCTTCATGCATGGTGTTCCAACGCCATGCCCTACGTCATGTCCTTATTTCCCTCCTGACGATGGATCAAATGGATACCTCTCAACCAAATGGGCTACTAAAAGGATTCTGGAGAATGCAGCAAAGCAGATCAGTATCCCCGTGACTATTCATCGCCTCATGCCAGTAGCGCCCAAAATCAGGTCTCGCGACCAGGAGAAGGCATTGACTGAATTGTGCGAGATAGCTAAGAAGCTGCACGTCACCATGCGATCGTCCAATATTCATGGCCACATGGATCTCATGAAAGCCGATGAGCTCGCAAGCAACATAATTACCACCATTTATGACTGCAGCGCTGGCCACACCATCATATTCCCCGGCTGCACAATTTGCTACTCTCAACATGTCCCTGTGCCTTACGTTCACCACCCGAGCTCTGTTCGCCTTGCCACTGAGGACTTGGCGAGCATCTGGGATCAGAGTTTGGGGGAAGAGAACGGCGCAAAGATCATAACGGGACCGGAATGGATCGGGCTAGCCAAACAGGCTGGCTTCTCGTACATCGTTGCATATGCAGGACTTTCAGATCGAGAGCGATACAGATGGGGTTCCCCTTATATCTCGTCGATGAAACCGATATATGCCTTAATCCTAGCGTTGGCTTTTCAACCAAAGCCATTAATATCCCACAGGATTTAAATATAAGCTCACTTGAGACATATATTTTGGCCGCCTGGAGCAGTTCCGATTTTATGTCGTCTATACTTGAAGAATTGGACGCTAATTATTGCTCCTTACGAGGCGCCTTACAGTGGCATTTTGCTCCATGTATTGCTTTGGTAGGAAACTTTGGGTTGTCGAACACAGCAGAAGGAGCAACACCATATCACCCAATGAGGAAAGGCTGCCAAAAAAAGGAGGGGTCAATATATATATATCGTTGACTCGTTGGGTACGATCAGTTGGCTCTCCATCGTCACACTGTGAAGAAGATTGAAACAGGTTGAAAAACTGTTCTTATTATTGTAATTAGAGCTATCTAGGAATAGTTGAAGCTATGGAGGTATAACACAAAGAAACGCATGACAATCATGTGATTGCCGTGCCTAAGGCTTCAACACACTGTATACTTCCCTTCCCCATGTGGGGGTCATGCAATAGATCAACATAGAATTATTCTTGATTGGTAGTATTTCTAGTTAGTTAGCGTACTTCTTGGCACATCAAGACTATAGGATTAACAATATTTCTTAATTTTTTAAGTACTATCTAAATAGAAAAGTGCATGAATCAAGAAATCAAACAGTTTAGACCACGCTTCCCCTTCGTCTGGGAACTACAGTGCACATAATAATACGCCTTTTGCTTTCTCTTCTCTTGTATTCGGGAAAGGTGTCTGGTTTGCGGGCACGACCGTGTTCCTGGGAAGTAATCGAGACAAGGCGACCTTAGCAGCTCCACGCTTTGACATTTGACGGCCGTCCGAAGTGGATTATTTTATTTTGGGACACAGAACTATCAAACGCCTCGATGTCAGTGGTACATTTCTAATAGTAACCCGACTATCCGCAAAAAATATATACTACTTACAAAGTAGTCCCAGCCCTCGTAGCGACATTCTAAACCAGGGCAACACGAGTCATGATCTTCCTTGCAGCTCTGCCACTCGTGAGCACAGCTTTGAGGGTAGAAATATAGGCCTGGTTCAGGCATTGCGTTCACAACAGCCAGGCCGGCGTATACGATAAGAACTGATAGACATAGAGATTCTTTCATGATGGATGTTGAGAAAGAGAGTTGTCTTGATATGATTATACTAAAATAGGATATGCACCTTCCGAGCTGTGGTTTCTCATGGGCCGTGTTGACAGTTGAGTTGAGGAGTAGACCATTTGAACCATTTTATATTCATGAGTTCTATACAAAGGTGTAGTCTTCTACGGACATAGTGTGCGCATCATTAGGCAGTAAGATGCTGAAAGCAGCAACAGACAATTTTGAGTTACGAGACGCTTTCTACCAGTATATTATAGCACAATTCACTCTTCCTTTATGCGGATATGTTGTTAGCCAATACGCGAATGGAGATAGACATCGATCAACAAGTTCATTGGTGTAACACGGGTTGATATAACAAGGTTTGGGTGATCGCTGCTTCCGTGCAGCTAGCATTGCTTTAGCTTTAGGAATGATAGAATGCGGTGCGTATATTAGCTGTGAACCAAAATTGCTGGATATCCGTGGCCACAATACTTTCACAGAATAACTCATTGAGTCGCTGGAGCATTATTAATGAACATGGGAGGAGCCTCGTTACCATCGGGACGGGAGAGCTTAGACTCTCCTTGCCTTCTATATCTTTGCCATCATAGTACACTTCAGCAGCTATACCCTCTCTAGTCGCTGACGTTGTATTGAACTTAGATTAAGGCAGTTTCCTATGATGGAAATATAAGTTCTGTTGCTATTTCCACTAGACACAAGTAATTAATGTCTTGCTCCACTGAATAAACCTAATTGAGCCATGGGCTATAGGTCTTTCTTGGCTCAGCAGCCTCAGCTCCTTGCTTAATTATTGGAAAGAAAAACTCGGAACTCAATTGTAATGTACAACCGATGGCTTCCAAGGGTCATATTTATGTCCTGGTACATATGTTCTATCGGTATCGTTAAGGCTATCAAGTAGTCATCAGCGATCTACTCTTCCCTCCAGAAGCAATGACTACACTCATATCATCTCTTGCTTTCCAGCGGTATCGCCGTATGGAGAGCTAAATCCCCTCCGGAGGCTGGCGAGGTTCTAAAGCCTCGACCTTCAACAACCGATACTTATCCCTCCGAACTAATAAGTTGAAATGCCGTCGTTGGCCTGTAGTACTGATCAATCCCTGTCGTGACCCGCCTCCACCTACCTGGATTTATATATTTTTAATAAAGGCCAAGGGGGCATTAAAACAAGCTTTCTTCGAAGAGAGGATGTTACAATACGCCAAAGTTTAATATCGAGAGCTACCAGCCTCTTAGTCGTAGAGCTGTTACCGCTTGTATCACCTATAGTTTGGTGCTACATCCATCCGGGTTGATGTTTGGTTTTCCCTTAGAGCCACGTCAATACAGAGATCTGTTGATAGCGGAAGCCATGAAATTTGGTATTTCTATATAGGCACGTAGTATTTTTCAAAAACTGGGAAGTCTGGTGGATTCTAGGAAGAGTGAAGCATTTTAAATTCCTATAGATTTCCACCTTTTCCTCGCCTAAAATAATTAACAATGGCAATTACACGTTGCCCACATCACTAAAATTTAGGGTTTACAAGATGATACTAAACGCTGCATGGGCGCTGTGCCGAACTGTCGACCGAAATCAGCTCCAGGATAACCGCACGGCGGTTGCGGTCAGTCAGATTGGATGCAATGTTGTGGACCATGGATGGCCAAAGATTTAAGTTCTGTCAACGAAAACAGTTATTGCCATTCAACTCTAATTTTGTGAAATAGATAGTAAATGGTTGCCTCGAACAACTGCTGCATGGCGGCTGAATATTGATAAACCCTCACTGTGCGAGGCTCACATTCTCTAACGCCACGGCTGTCGACGATGGGATGAGAATCAAGCAGCTGAGGCACCTAGAAGTCAAAATATATCTATTGTAGAACCCGAATCAAAGGTTCAAATAAGACAGGCGTACCACATACCCCGTAGACTTGGTTGAACCTCGAATTTCTCCCGTGGATCTCTTTCCTTGGAATGGAAGGTTGCAAGTGATCGGAGAAAGATTCCAGCTTGGATTCAATGACAGTTACACATTTTTCCTTGTGCTTTTTTTTACTCCCTTCCTTGTGGCTTGCCGGAGAATTACTCCTCTGTGTAGATGTAACATGGCCAAGTGAAGGATCTCGATATATGAAATTATCTCAGCAATCGTTTATTGGGCCACCAAGTTTTTAGGAATGCACAACACGGGGTATCTTTCTGCACACATGGGACAGTTTAACTGCTACAATGGGGACAGTCGGCGTATAAACCCCTATGTTTCAGCAGCATGGTTGTTCATTCAGTGGAACAACATACGAAACCAAATTCAAATTACCTTAAAGCTGATGTCAGTGTTAGTGTTGGCTTTGCTGCAAACGTAGAACTATACCTTGATCAAAGTTTCCATTGGACAGTCCTCGTCGTAATTCATCTCATCTCCATTAGGAATTTTATCAGGCAAAGAGAATATTAGGGTCAACATCACCGCGACCAAACCTGGGCCACAACTAAGATTAAGGTGTCATGGCAGTCGTTCAAAAGTCTGTATGTGCGTGTTGGTATCAAGTGGGATCCGTTACCACTACAGCCAGCGATAATGGATGAACTGCAGATGGCTCTCTGCATAGGGCGCGTAACCCCGTTCAATAGCCGAAGGAAGGTTCATAACCATCATAATGAATCATCGACTCTATGATAGATGCTCCAACTAGGGGTAAAAGCTATATCATAGACATACCTGTCGAACGCAGGTAATTATGTGCATTTCTATCCATTAGTGAGCATGTTGCAATCAAGGAATGAACATGACTACTGTAGTCGAAGCTCACCATTAATATCCGCCCCCCTTTCACTGCGAAGTCACTCTGCCTATACTAGTGTGAACGGTACGAGAATTTGTACTTTTCCCCGTGCTATACAATGTCCCGGTCTCCTAAAGGATGCCTTCAAACAGCTGTCCCACGAAGCCGAAGACATAGTATATGTTATGGTAGACCGCTATCAGACAATGCAAGGACCGGAAGTCAATTATACCGGGGCCCTCGTCACAATGGTGCACCTCGAAGAGTTCCAATCCACTATATATTTTGTGAGGGCATATCCTCATTTACCCCCTGACGATAGGTCAAATGGGACTTGGCGGCGGACTGGGTTAGTGAAAATATTCTGGGGAAAGAAGCCAAACAACCGTATATCACCCAACGAAGAGCTTCCTAACAATGAGGGGCTAAGATATATTAACCGTTCTTACCAGGTCCACTCCACAAGAGATAAGCGCGGCTACTGAGAGCCGATCTGGGTAAGGTGGGACTATAGACTGGCGGGGCGCTTCCAGTCGGCATTCTCGCTGCAATTCTATCCGGGGTCACGGGGGGACCTCCACAGATCCTCAAGGGCCTCCAAGTTCAACATTTCTCTCCTCCGTTAGCCAAACTTTTGTATTTGTCTGGTCAATTTGGAACTCCTGCCACGAAAAAAGTAACCTTGGATATGGATAATACCAGCCGAGTCAATGAGCCTGTCTTCTGTGGCACGGCATATGTCAAAGGATGCGCGGCGGGTATACTACTTGCCAGCGACCTGGAACTGAGTCTCTGGGGGGGTGTAGAACCCCAAACCAGTGAGGTTATTGATCGTCATCACCCCTTAAGTGGGAAGATCCTGTCCGACACCATTCTTGCCATCCCTGGTGGCCGCGGATCTTGTACCGGGAGTGTCGTGATCCTGGAACTGTTGCTCAACGGCAAGGCTCCGAAAGCAATTTTATTCGAACGGCGGGAAGACATCCTGACCCTCGGAGTGATTGTTGCGGAGGAAATTTTTGGAAAGACAATTCCAGTCGTGATGTTAGAGCCTGCCGACTTCGCTAGCATCTTGAAACTGAATGGAGAATTTCTTCATGTCGCCGATGGCCATGTTTCGACCCAGGGGTTCCCCAATTCAACACCCCCCATCTCGATCGGTCAGACTACAGCGGAAATGGACTTGAATTACATCAAGCTCTCGGATCTCGATCGAACCATTTTGAATGGCGATCTCGGTGACGCTGCCCGTGTCGCCATGAGAATTGTTTTACGATTCGCCGATCTTCTGGGCGCAATGGAATTAATGGACGTCACCCAAGTCCACGTGGATGGCTGTGGCTATAACGGACCAGGCTGCCTTGCCTTTGCCGAAAACCTACGGGGTCGCGGTGGAAGGGTTCGCATTCCAACGTCACTGAATTCCATTTCTGTTGACAAACTCCTCCGTCAGGTTCAAGGACCCAGTGACGAGTTCACGTTAGCCGCCGAGAGGCTCGCAGATACGTACATGGAAATCGGGGCTCGTCCGACATTTACATGCGCCCCGTACCAGCTTGACAGTGCACCCAAATTTGGAGAGCAAGTGGCCTGGGCCGAGTCCAATGCAGTGGTCTATGCCAACAGCGTTCTGGGGGCCAGAACGATGAAATACCCTGACTTCCTGGACATCTGTATTGCCCTGACTGGCCGTGCACCGCGGGGTGGACCGCACGTCGACATCAACCGAAAGGCTACCGTCGTTGTGGGTGTGCTCAATGTCCGTCGAGTGAGTAATATTGACGATTCATTTTATCCTCTTTTAGGATACCATGTAGGAGCTTTGGCTCCCAGTGAAATTCCTGTCATCATAGGAATCGAATCATTGCGTCCAACCAATGATGACATGAAGGCATTTGGAGCAGCTTTCGCCACTGTCTCCAGCGCGCCCATGTTTCATGTGGTTGGAATCACCCCTGAGGCCACAACGCTGGAGGCGGCGCTAACGGAAGACTCAGATTGGCGTCGTGTCGATGTCCACCTACGCGACTTGCTTCGGCCGTGGGAAGAATTGAACAGTGCGTCCGCAGGGCAATCGGTCGACCTGATATCCCTGGGAAACCCGCACTTTTCGTTTGACGAGATCCGAGCTCTCAATGACCTGTGCCGTGGCCGCAAAAAGCACAAAGATGTCGCCATGATGGTGACCTGTGGACGAACCGTCTATGCTGCCGCCTATAACGCGGGGATGGTGAATGAGTTGGAACAATTCGGTGTGCGATTTATCACTGATACGTGCTGGTGTATGCTTGGAGACCCAACGATACCCCGTTCCCAGAGCGCGACGATGACAAATTCTGGAAAGTATGCCCATTACGGGCCTGGACTCACGGGGAAAAGCTTTTACTTTGGCAGCATCGATCGATGCGTGGCGGCTGCGTGCGAAGGCATTAGTACAAAGGACAGACCACGGTGGCTGGAGGAGGCGATGACCAAATCTGGTGAATGATACGCGAGCCAAGGTCGCTCTATAGCATCGGCCTGTACGATGAGAATAGAATAGAACATTGCCGACCCTCCTGACTAGATACTTCAAATCATCCACCTTCTACAAACAGCACGTGAAATCCACAAGACTAGGAAGTTTTACGCGAGACATGGAAGTCCGCTCGCATTCACGATAGTACAACTCATCATAACCGTATGGGATTTATACAGCGAATATGGTCCGGCTCTGCGTAATACCCGCTGATTACGTTCCGGGCTGATGGCTATTTGGGCTCTCTTAGTCTCTATTTAATACAAAGAATATATCACCATTCCCACAGACCCAGATAGAGACACCAGCACAACCAGCGCGCCACATCTACTGAAACTCCACCCAACGACCTATTCCTGTCTGCTGAGGATGCGAGACATCACACTGCCTGGAATTCTGAACGAATACATCTATAAAATCCAAGCGGAGGCCTTGTGTGAAACTATGCCATAAAAGTAAACAATGGCTCGCCCAGCAAGTCAAGATTAACCGCCCCGAACCCGTTCCCTGGGATGTTGGCAGGAGCGACTCGTCCATTCGACTGCATCCGAGGAACCTCAGCGATCAGCGGGTTCGTCCATTCTGCAAAGAGATCCACCGCGCAGAGTCTCTGTGAATGTGTTGACGCGGCTAGTTGGATATTTTGGGCCGTGGTCAAGGAGCAACCCCAACTGTCGTCCACATTAACCAACATTTCCAGTGCGACTGCCGTGTCACGGAGGATCCGAGCTTTCGTCAGACCACCAACCCGGGAGATCTTGATATTGACACCAGATACTCCAGCTGCGTGGGCTGCCACTAGATCCGCCACGGTGAAAATGCACTCATCGAGGATGATCGGCAACCCCGTACGGCGGCCGACCTCCGCGCAATCTGATAGCAGTTTGCACGGCTGTTCAAGGGGCACGGTTATATCCGGCCCCAATGCTCGACTGAAAGTGATTGCTTGATCCAAGTTCCAACTCGCATTGGCATCCGCCCATAGTTTAATATTCTCCGGAAGGGCGAGACGAAGCGCACGCACACGCCGGGCATCCGCCAGGGGATCATCTCCGACCTTTAATTGCATAGCCACCACCCCTTTATCCGCCTCAGCTCGTGCTTTTTGGATCGCAGTGTCTGGCTCCCCAAACCCAATCACCGAAAAAGCCGCTGGCTCTGGTGTCATAATGCCGCCAAGGAGGGTATGTGTCGGTAAGCCAACAGATTTACCCAGGATATCCCAGCACGCAATATCAATAATGGACTTTGCAGCTATTCCAGACATCATCGCTTGGTCCATCATTGCGGTGATAGCAGCAGGTGATCGCGGGTCAAGTCCTAAGACCTTTGGGGCCAGCTCTTTCAGAGCTGCCAGTTCGCCAGCAAAGAAACTGGGCAAATAGTCACTTCCCAATGGCGCGTTTTCAGCCCAACCTTCAATACCGCTATCGGTGCGAATTCGAATCACGATTGACGGTTGTCCAGAGCAGACTCGCCCCCCTGACATGGTGTAGTTGCCATGGTTGTAGTTGGATTTGTAGGAGTAGACCGTAATCTCAGTAATTCGCATCTTGATCTGCGAGATTGCAATTTAGCAAAACTAGACCTACCACACAGCACTTTCTTGGATATATCTCGGTTCTCAGCAAAACTTTGCTGAATATTTTTTCTGGTTCAAATGATTGGTGCGGTTCCAAGACTTGGAGCAGGGAGCAAGGTGGTAAGATCATGAATGCTCAGGCTTCAAAGAGCAAGATATGTCTTTTCTGGGACACTAGAGGAGGCCCTTTATATACGTCCATACACCTCCATACTAAAGTGCCTGAAGATAGGTACTATACGAGAGCCACCGACAGGAGAGACGGAAAGAACATCCTTCTCCGAGGGAAACCAGAGAGGGGTCTCCAAGTGATGTCACCGAGAGGAGCATGCACAAGCTTGCACAGTGAGAGGGCCTAGAACGTGGAGTAGGTTGGCGGAGATTAAGATCGTGACTGGCTGTCATTCATCAACGATAGGCGCGGCTATTACGACACTGAAAGGGGACTAGTTCATATCATATCGCACCCTATCAGATCAGATCAGATTAGATCATACACATCATCTAACGGGAATCCTCACCAATGACAGTACTAGCCTAGATGCCTCATCTTCTAACTATGGATGTTTATCACATACGTTGCCCGCACTTCTCCAAAACTTCGTGTCTATGGCCGGTGGACCCACCAAAGCAGCACCTAATGTCCTGTTAGAAAGGTTGAAATTTCAAGCACAACAGCTAGCCTGTTAAACGATTGAAATCCATGTTTCATGGGCCTGTTCTTCATTTTCTCAAGCAGTGGGCCACCGCAGGTATATCTCCCTGCACTGAGCTTTAGTGTAGTCTAGTAGCAGTCAGTCCTGCTGGTGAGCTTATAGCTCATGAGTTGGCATTATATTTGCTAGGGCCTGTATCTCTAACTCTGATTTGCCTGTTCTTCGTTTTCCAAGAGGATATATCACTGCAGTGTCCTTGGCTGATAGTTATTACTGCCGGAATCAGAAAGTTCCTCTGATAATATAGGCAGCTTATGGCACAAAACTGTTGGTATGTTTTATGTTAGGGAATAGAACATCCGGGGTATATATTAGTAGAAATTTCCCCTCTTGTATTAATTTTGTACTGATTAATATCCCCCTATCAAAAATTAGAAATCTATGAGCAATGAATCACGAGTGAGCTAGTTGAAACAAGCAATCGCCCTGACCACCTGAGAGCGAATCAATAACATATTCTAACATCAAGAATATAGCCTGGTCCGCTACAAGGACGACTGGTTGTCAAGGATCCGACTCCGCCGGCCTTTCATCCTCCATGCATGTTTCACCGGATCTCTCCAATTGACTGCAGCACTAGATAGAAATAACACAAGAAATCCTATGACCCGATACGCAAAACCAAGAACGAAAAGCATGCTATAAGTGAAATATTAGTCAACGCCCGTTGTTTTTATCCCCTCTTTCAGACTAGGATAGACCTGCCTCAAATCAAACCCCGTCCTGCCAATGGTATAGCCAGTTGCTTCAGCGGCTGCTTGGGTGTCGTACAAGTGGTGCAATGGCTTGGTGTGCTCGGTGACCCAGGCCTCGGCTAACCAGGTCTGTAGGAATTCAACATCGTGCCGTTGGTCAGCATTTATGCAGCGCGTCATATAACTCCCAATTATACCAACAAAGTGGTGCCGATCTGGCCAGGCAATACATACCCCAGGACAAACAAACCATAACCATTGCAAGTTCCATTCCTTCACATAGACTAAGGCTGGACCATACCCGTTCAACATACAAACCACCAGACACGCAAGAAAGGCCATAAGTAATGCTCTTTCACGTCTCGCCATCAATGACATGGCGGCGGCCAGGCCATACATGCCTGTTTATTAAAACATTAGCAACATCTAGTCTTCGCGTGCGTATCAATATACTACTCCCTCTTGTGCCTACATACAATAAAAGTACAGAGTATTGCCGAGAAGCAAGATACCGATTGGAATTAATGGCGTGGCGAGGATGGCATAAAGTGTAGTAAAGTGTAGCGAGGACAAGATAATGCGAGGGATGGTGGACAAATCCTTTCCGACAAAGTAGGCGCTGCAAGAGTGTCCAGACTCAATTTCACGATAGACCGTAGGCTCTAATCGTCATTCATCAGTAAGAGCTGTTATAAAGGGAGCAAATAAGTCCAATAAGACTGACTTTCACCTCCAAAGGTCTCCACACTTGCTGGGGCCGCTGCAAGGGCTAGAATACAATTATCCACCCGTTAGATGAACGTTATTATAGGCTCGAGGGTAACTATATCGTGACTTACTGATTGCAAGGCAAGAAAGAAGCGCTAGTTCTGGGACTAGCCCGTAGTTTGTGGCACTTGACAAGGGTTCGAATGGAGTTCTGAAAATTCCATGGAAAAGGTGACCATTATATTTATAGACCGCCAGGCCAATAATTGTACCACAAGATGTGCCGACTATAATCTCTATCCCAAATGTGAGCGGCTGCCGAAATTGCTGGAGGACACCTCGACGAAGGCAACAGAAAACCTGATGAATCCAGGACGCCCGCTGCTTGATGCTGTTCTCGAGGGCCGAATGAAGGTTCTGTGTGAGGATATGTTGTTCTAAAGAGTGGCCCTGATGGTTGGAGGCCATTGGGACAATGTCAGCAGTGCGGTGTGTATGCATTTGATGTGGTTGCTGTAGCGAACGCTGTGGCAAAGTAGAGAGTGTGTCCAGGATCGTGTCCGCCAAATTGAGGCCAGGGCCATCGTGAAACCTGTGCCCCATAGCCTCAAAGTGACTTCTCACGCCAGAAACCATACCTGAATACGCTTGCTGGCTAGAATCAAGGAGGAGTATGCTGTCAAGAAGGTCAAATATATCAGGCCGAGGCTGGTGTAGCACACAGATGACGGTTACCCCCGAGAGAGCAATCGACTTTATCAACTTCATCAACGATAGTGCGGTGGCTGAGTCGAGGCCAGAAGTAGGCTCATCGAGAATCAGCGCCAGGGGTGCCCCAATCAACTCAAGAGCAATATTGACACGCTTGCGCTCCCCCCCTGATATTCCCCTCTTCTCCGCATTTCCAACTACACTGTGTTGGACATGAGCCAAACCCAACGAGCAGAGTAGTTCATTGACATGTTGCGTAAGCGCTTTAGAAGACTGCCGCCCGCGCAATTTGACGTAGGCCGCATGAACGACATTCTCGTACACGGTTAGCTCAGGCAAAATGATGTCGTCCTGTGGGACGAACCCAATAGCATATTTGTAGCTGCTCAAGTTATTAATGCACGATATCCGTGGTGCAACAAATTTCTGAATGTGTCTCACATTGATTTATGTCCTTGAATCCCATTGTACACCACTCGGCCTGACGTGGCAGAACCTCTACCAGCCAGGATTTTGACCAGACTTGCTGAGAGACAATGAATCGTTGCCACAATCGTATGGATGGGTTGTACATACACTTTCCGCTACCCGAAGGTCCTAGGATTCCAAGCAATGATCCTCCGTGAGCTTCGCCAGAGATTCCACTTAAAATTGGCCGATCTTTCTGCCGCAGGCAGAGGCAGAGATTCTCAAACTTTATGATTATTCCCTTCCCAGAGAACTGACTACGACGTTCCTCTACACCCCTTGGTTGTAGTCCAGCCAGCCAGCAGGTTTTTTGAGTTGGATTATACGTGTCAGAGGTTGCTGTAGATGGTTGCAGAGGGACACCTGTGTCTTTCAGTGGTTCTTTCCATCGCATCTTACAGGATAACGCCCGCAAAGACTTCATGTGCCGCCGCCAATATGCAATTATCAAGGCAGTGTCCACCAGGAGTAGACATAGGAGTCCGAGAAGTTGCACTTCTTTCTCGCTTCCAGCCGGGCATATTGAAAGCGCCACGCATGGAGTCGGATTTACTGATCCTATCGGACAGTAGTGGCCGCGGGGGCACGGATGTATCTGGCCACCAGGTGGACAAAAAGAACCAGGTGGACAAACTATTGGTTCATGTATCCCTTGTGGCTGGGGACATGAGTTCAGAAACTCCTGAAATCGACGAGTCTGGCACTCTTGAGTTGGGGGGCAATAGACGGGTGGATGGGCGTCACTATTGTTTGGGCCTAGATGGTTTTTCGAAAACGGTTAGCTTGATGACGATTTCATCGCAGTGGATCTTATACGTACAGTAAAATCCTAGATTGCAGATGTACCTGTCGGCAAGTTGTATGGGGGCTTGTCTAGACAAGCACTCAACCTCTTGCTCCTTTTTGGGCATCCTAACTTAGTTCAAAGTGCAAAGGTCTTTTTTTCGGTGAGAAGCATAAGGTGCTCAGGAACTAGATCGGTATTTATGCCCCGGTGATCATCATCAGCGAAAAGTACTATATTCCCCCCTTGCATACTTAAAATTGGGCGGGGCGCTTGGGCTGCCTTGGATTAGTGCCATTGTGACAGGACTGTGCTTCTAAATCAGTAAATATAATGTTGCGCCTATTAGGATTTATGATTTCATGCTCCCTGCTTTGGAAGGATAGAGTCCGTGGTAATCTAACTGACACCACTAGCGACAAAAAAAGATATGGCTTTGATGCATCGCTAAAAGTAGTGATATTCTAGACCATAAGGTCACTTATATAACCAAAGCTCGTGCAACTAATTCACAATTTTGAACTTCGAAAAGGATTTGTCCTGGATAGACAACTATCCAAGGTTCCCCACATGTATTTTGCTGTGGCTGGCCAATCGATGGATGCAAACGGCTGGCGCCTGTCGTATTTATAATCTTTGTAAGATATCTCTGCCAGTGTCTGGGCCCCGGCGGCCTGGAACAACACTTGCGAGAAACTTGTTGCCTTGGCCACAATCTCACGGTACCCTTGGAGGTAGGAGTGTTGTAGCGAGGCCCATACCACTGTTGGCATGATATGTTGACCTTCAAAGCTTGAATGAACCCCCCCCATCACAAACTCGACAGCATTGCATGGTGCTTGGAACGCAGGATTCATTGATCTCCGCGCGTCGAACGCACGGTCAAGGCTATCCAGAATACCATACCACGGCTCCAACCCCGGTGGTGGACAAGCGGGGTATGCTTGTTTGGCCGATGGGGCAGTCATGACGAATGCGATGATCCGGCCTTGACGACACTTGGCGACAGAAATACTGCCCACCTTTGCGACGTTCGTACTGACCTCCAGGGAGAAAGACCGAAAGACCTTCTCAAGTGAAGGGTTGGATAATGCCAGGGCGTGGGTTAATGGCTCACGTTGGAGGAAGGTCTCTGCCATCACATCCGCTACTTCCCTAATCTCATCTGCATCATCAGGGTTGACGAGTTCCACGGTGTATTTAGGGCCGTCTTGACCCCCTGACCGACCCTTGCCAGTGATAGTGATGGAAACGCCCTCCTTCGCTCGGCCTGACCGTGACAGGCTTATCGCGCCTTTGTCCATGACTCGAAGTGCTAAAGCTCACTAGCTATCAATGGCCACTTTGTTAGCGAAACCCTTATGGCTTTGCCTCGTGAAGGGGCGTGCCTTCTATTCTTGCGGGTGCATGGGTGAAGTAGGAATACTTAACCTTACCGGTGGTGGTAAGTAGAGTAATAAAGCTCACGGCCTTGGATTTTGGAAAGAGAAGACGATAAATTACTATTTAACATGCTCTGAATACCAGTCGCACCTGTCTGAGGAATATGGATGTACCACTGGAATTCCATCTTACCCCTTGCTGCGAGAGCAGTCGGTATAGGCATAACGAGGGGGATGTATGTGCGCCTTTCCATTGGGCTTTTTTTTTTTTTTCGCTACCATGAGATATCTGATGATCTCAACACGAAATCTGCCTGGTTTGCCTTGTTCCACAGTTTAAACTATTTGATAGGTCAAAACAGTATGCTTCCTAGCCGTATAAGGGAGCCAGCGAGCTCGTCCATAACATCCGCCTTTCTCATCTGGGGAGGCTTAGGGTGTGTACGATTTAACGTGCCTCAATATTGGGAATCATTGAATTCAATGGATCCTTCCACTCAACCGAACGTATCTCATACTTAATTTAACATGACTAGTATCTGCCACTGGAAGATAATGAAAGTGGGAAAGAAAAAAAAAAAACACAAAAAAAGCAAAGCCCGCTAATGTTATTTGCTGATCCTTCACCCCCATACAGTGGCAGTCACTGCCACTAATAGGTCAACCACATTATCGTGGACTGAAAGTCCACCTTCCTCCCCTTCCCAGTGACAGGGTGAGCTTCATTGAGCCACCTTGCAGAATTCAGTCAGGGCCCGAACCCTGTTCAAAATTCCAGGTAACAGTCAAATGCTACAATGGCTTTGCTCTCCGCCCCAGCCAACCCTGGAAGACCCATTCCTTGCTAGTAATTGCTTCCGTTTCTTCCGATGGATCTGGGTGTGGAATGCGGTTGTCACCTTCTATGGAGCGCAGGAGCACATCATTATTCGGCCTGCAAAAATATACCACGCTGTACCGAGCGAACCTTGCCTGATCCCCGGGAGGGGGCACAACTCGGTGAAAGCTCGATTTTAAGAGCCCGTTGGTCAGCTTGACCATCGCCTCTCCTATATTGACAATGACCGTGTTGGGCATGGGTTTTACATAAAGCCATCGGGAGTCTGGCCCGGGTGGAAGGACCTGTAGTCCCCCCAGGCGGTTGAACACCAGTGTAATACTGCCATAATCGGTATGTTCGGCGAGTGCGACGCGGTGGTCGTCAACTGGCTGTGGGGGGGCTTTTATTAGGCGGATGATGTCGTCACTAGGTGCATCAAGCCGGTGAAGGTCCAGCAACTTGGATTGGGCAAGGCCCAAGCTCGTATTGAGGTGTTCAAGAAGAACGCCCGCAATAGAATGGCAAGTCCGCGCCAGAGATTGGAGGGCCCCACGGTGGTGCTTGAGAACATCAGGGGTTGGAAGCGGGTCTGTAATTCCCAGTAAATCATTGCGTGGCACCTAATATGATATCAGCAACTTCTCAGCTCCGAGGATGAAAATGCGAACGGGGCACGATACGTTGTAGAATTCATTCCGATCCACATTCCCCTGCTGATCCACCAATTCTGCGCCTTGGGCCTTATACCCAAAGTGAGAACTCCGGGAACTAAAATCATATGCTTGCTTTTCAGCCAGTGGTAGATCAAATAATTCGACAGCGGTTTGGAACAGCTGATCGACTTCCCCCAGGATCTTCGAAGCTAGGCTGACATCCCTGAGGTCAAGGTAAAACAGACCAACTTCTTCACATGCGTGAACCAGGCGCTGGATTTCACCGCTATTGCGTGCGACGAGCTTCTCGAGAGACAGACAGGGCAGGGTCGCAATGGGGACATTGTCTGGGAATGGGGGTAGCCCTGTTATTTCGAGGGGGTGGCTTTCCATGGCGTAAATAGCAGTATTCCAAGCGGTTGTAACAATAGGGGCTCGGGGTCAGAACGTCTGGAGGAATTATGCGGAAACCATACTGAGATCCTCGTGCATTTAACAGAGGCCGGGGCCTTTCTTAAGTTCTTCCATGACCGATGCTAACGCCTCGTCTCTTCTGCGCTTGCCATAAGTATGACTGCGTTTTAGTAGCCGAAGCTTAGTGAGTGTTACAGTAGCGGTGACCCCTGCAGCAGTTCCAGTGTGATTTTGAGGAAAGGTGCCAGTTGACTGAATCTGGTGTTCGACAGATCAATAATGAAGAAAGACGTGATACGTCATAAGCATTAGCAAACCAGACCTAAGTCATCATGCTACCGACGTTTGTCTTCTTGTTGCTTTTATGCAAGGGGGTGTCCGAGATCCCTCGAGGACCAACTGACATCAAATGCAGCAGGATATTTGAACTTGAAGGTCCCGCTGGCCAAATCGGGCCGTTCCGCCAGCCACTGCTCGGTCAATGTAAGGAGACATGTCAATGTGTTGGGGACCTTTGTTTCGAACCCAGGTAAATGCTGTTGGGGAGCGTACTCATATGGAATACTACTACTGAAATAATACTGAGCAATCACCTTTCTATCAACGGCACGGTTATGAATCAAGGAGTCAGAAGCGGGGGGAAAGACCCATACCTGAATTGGACAATCCGTGGACGTGTTGTGTTGTAAGTGAGAATAGATTCCGTTACTGTAGAATGAAGAGTCAAAAATATATTTCATACTTAAACCTAACCAAGATCGTCAAGTTAGGTTATGCCACTCTACCGGCGCGTAGTTGAGAGCCGGGATCTAAAATGGGTTGAGTCCTTGCCCACACGACTTCATGTATTGCAGCCTCTATCCAGGGGATACACGACAGTTGAATAAACCGTTATTTGCCAAATAGTATACAGTATCAATCTATGCACTTATTTTTCACTGGATTCGCATGATCACATAACCACGTCTGATTCAAGACATCCCCATTTTTTTAAGAATGAAAAAAAAAAAATGTTTACAATGAGACGGAGAAGTTTTTTGGACATGGCCAGCAGCTTTCGCCCTCCATTCAAGAGCCCTTTCTATGGATAGGGGTAAAATGTACCTTCAACGGACCCCTTTGCCACATTAAAATGTTTTTCTGCTGAATCCAATCCTGCGAATCGTCTGACAACTTCATGTCAAATTTGAAGACTAAAAGGGCTAAAATCAGGCGCATCTCACTATATGCAAGGCTGAAAAAACATCAGTGAGTTATCCCCTAATGTTGAGAAGAACAGTCTACTTACTTGCGCCCTAGGCAACTTCTGGGACCAATATGGAACGGTTGGAGAGCGTCGCGTCGATCATTTAAGAAACGACGGTCCTGGAGGAATCGGTCCGGGTGGAACGTATTTGGATCGGTGAAATACTCCTCACGTCGATAGAGAGCCCAATGGTGCATCGAAACATATGTCTAATAGTAGGAGATATTAGTAGTGAACGTCTTCTATAAACAGGATTGCAAATACTCTTTCAGGAATCCAAGCTCCTAATATATGCGCCCCGCCCCTCGGAGTGACGCGAGGAGGGCCCACAGCACCAGGTGGATACATGCGCAATGCCTCGTCGAAACAGGCCAGCATATACGGTAGTTTGGTAACTGATATAAGGTTGATGTCTTCCTCACTGTTGAACGCCGACCGTACTTCCTCTGTTAGCCTCTGGTAGGCTTCAGGGTTTTTGAGAAGTAGGTATGTTACGCCGGACAGCGCAGTAGCTGTCGTCTCGGAGCCGGCGACTACTAAAGTCTCAGCATTGGCAGTGAGTTTGTCGACAGTCAAATTCTGAACTAGTTAGTAGTCGCACAGGATCAGCAAAGGGGAGTTGGTACCAGCTCTTCCTTCTTCTTCAAAAGCCCTTCGATCAAGTCAGGCCGCTCTTCTGCAATTGCCATCCGACGAAGCATCTTTCGCCGTGTAAATCCTGTGAGACGGTCACGCTTTTCACGCACAGATCGGGGTACCAAGGCCAGCAAGACCTGTTTGAATAGTGGAGCGAAGGACAGGGCCTGTAGAAGCGTGGCAAAGCGGAGTGACATGAATATGCTCTCAATCCACTCGTCGTAGCTGGAATCCTTTAAACAATTGAATGATTCACCGAATGATAAATCACCAATAATATCAAATGTTGTATAATTGTACCAGGCAGAAATATCAACTGGCTCTTCCCCGCAGCCAATTTCTTCTAATCTCCGCAGCAGAAGGTCGACATACCCCCGGATCATTGGCTCCTGATCTCTCATCCCCTTGTCTGAGAAGCTATGGGCCAGTTGCCGACGTAGACGACTGTGCTCTTCACGGCTCTCATTAAAAATATTTGGTGCGTCGTATTCAAGCGGCCGGTAGAACCAACTCGCCTTTTCTAGATACAAGCCTCCCTTGGTGTGGCCCAAAATGTCCTTCCATGCGTCTGGGTGGGAGAAGGCTAGCTCATCGGGGGCGATCCGAACAATATCCCCGTAGCGTTGATGGAAGTCGAGCATATCAAACGGAAGAGTGCCTTTCAATACGCGGATGAAGTACGGGGCGCGTGAGGCAGCATGGGATAACGGACCAGGATATCTGGCTAGCGGATGGAAAAAGATATTGTAGACCACATTGCTCACCATGTAACAGATGACCTGTTTCCATTAGCAGGAAGCACACAGTATAGACAGGGTGGACATACAACTGCCACCACGGCTGTCGCCCATGATGTGGCGTTTTCGGGGATGTTGACACGGTTCAGCATCATAGAAACACTCAGGACGTGGGAGGATAGTAATGTGAGAAAATATTGAAAACACGGGACTTCATTCTACTTGATAATCCTGCCTATAATCTAAATGACTAAAGCAATTATGACTAATATTTTCATGGACGTACGTACTACTAGTTGCAAAGCTGGAACACTGGCAAGGAAACATTGTCACATTCCACGTTGCGCGGATCATTTCTCCGGCCGCCCTGTCAACCCTGAACGCAGGATGAAGCAGTAAAGTTTCTGTTCGATTTGGCAAGGAGTAACGGTGGCATTCTTGCCCATGATCTGCAAAGTATCCACCTTGTTGGTCCGTTTCCGTCGCCAAGTTGTGACCCGTCTATACGATTGACAGTCTCATTTGGCCGGTCATGTCCATCATTCTGGCCTGCAAACGAACGCCTCCCAAACTCTGACAAACTTTAAAAACTTCAGTTGTACTCCGGACCAATCTACATTTGTCGCTGATCTGTATAGTGTCCTGTACGTTTAGTACCGGTCTCCGTGGGCGAGAATTGTTTCGGTCCAATCCATGCTTCCCTCTTCAAGCTAAAAGCATACATACACCTTGTCAGTCAGCTAGGAATTGTAGAAGTGTGTTGGAGAGGTATGGATCAAGGCTACGCTATCGATTAATTCTCGCCTCGCTTAGGGCTCTTCGCCGTTTGTTGTCGCTCCAAACGGTCCATCCCAGGGCAGAACATGACACGATGGTTACATGATGCAATGATATATATATATTTCGATGTCTCAAGTCAAAGGTTTATTGGGCAATGCTACCTTCCATTTTCATGTACACGGTGGAATTCTCACCGTGTACATTGCGACCCGTCGGACTTATAATGCAACCTGCTACCCAACTTTCTTGCCATCAGTTAAAGCATCGAGTTGTCCACTCCTCTTATTGTGAGAACCTCGAGCATTGCTTAGGTCCCCTTTTCGCTGCCTCCTACACAACATGTATCCCAAGTTTGCGTTATCGAACTACACGCTAAAGATCAAGAATCGTCTAAATACCGAAGCCGATAGCACGGGATGTAGTCCTCCATTCTCGGCTCGCCACACTGATCGCGAGGCATGGCGTCTTGTGGTCGAGAAGGATCTTGGGCGTCTAAAATGGAAATACCTGATTTCACAGAAGGAAAGACATTCTCACCCACAGGATCTTGTTTCCCGATTCTTCCTTGGACTTCCTCTGGTTCGTGCATAATTTCATATTCATCTTCTGTCCTGTGTCCGGTGGTCACTTTTGTCGTTCCATCGTCTCGGTCATTAAAGCACATACAATACTAAGTAAATACCAGTCGGTTCCCGATTTCGAGGCAGCAAAGAACCCGTCTCAATCCATATCTAATGGCCTCCGATTTCATAGCCGCCTCCAGGTGGCTGGGCGTGGCTGCTGGGCGGCTGACCTGCAATGCATTCTCTTTGTAACTCCGATGCTGATCATCTCTTGGTATATCACTGGTGCGGAGATTGACGAGGCCTACGCAATTGAGATGGCCAATTATCTTTTTGAGATTCAGGACCCAATCGACGGTGGATTTCCCACATACTCCGGGGGAAAGACCACGCTCATGGGCACGATGTTGATCTATGTTGCTCTTCGTCTAATGGGCATGCCCTCTAATGAGGAGCATCTTGTCAAAGCCAGAGCATGCTTCTTGAGAATGGGCGGTGCGACGTCGCTACCGAGCTGGGCAAAGTTCTGGCTCGCTCTTCTTGGCTTGTATGGGTGGGAAGGCACCGACCCTTACCCTATCGAACTCTGGTATGACTTGTTTCCCCCCACCTTTGTCACTTCAATTCTACCTAAATTACTCCACCCTTACTAACAATCTGCATCTAAATATAAAGGCTCCTCCCCGAGTGGGCACCGGTTAGTCCATGGAGATGGTACAACATTGTACGCCAAGTCTATTTGCATATGGGCTATCTCTCGAGTAAAAGGTTTACCATTCCATCGAACCCTCTTTTAGATGAGATTCGAGAAGAGATATTTACTCAGCCTTATTCGTCTGTCAATTTTGCCTCCATGCGGGGATCCGCCCTCCAGTGTGAGCGTCACCAGCCGCAGAGCCACGTTCTGCGCACGGTTAATTGGGTATTATCCAACGTGTGGAATCCATGGTTACGTCCCAGAATTCTGACGAGCATTGCCGAGCAAAGGGCTTTGAAAATCATTCAGGCGTCTGATAAAACATTCAGTGGCACCGGAATTGTCAGTGTGGACTGTTTCTTGACTATGATTGTCCTCTATAGTGAGGAAGGGCCCAACTCCAAGAGGCTGAAACAAGATCAAGATATAAGTCTAGAATATCTGTGGATCAGTCCACAAGGGATGCAATCCCAAAGCATTCATGGCGCGCACGTTTGGGAGACTTCTTTTGCCCTTCAAACCTTTGCAATGTCAGGATTAGCAGACCATCCTGACCTGAGATGTTGCACAGAAAAGGCCTACAGATTCCTGATAGAGCAGCAGTTTCTTGAGGACTGGCCTGATTCACCTCCATGTCATCGTCCCAGCCGCTTAGGCGGGTGGCCATTCAGCACCAAATATTGTGGGGTAACGTGCTCGGACTGTACCGGGGAAGCATTAAAGGCAATTCTACTCGTTGAAAGCCAAACAAATATTCCACAGCTTAGTACTGAGAGGGATATACAGCTAGCAGTTGATCATATGCTTATGATTCAAAACGCCACTGGAGGATATAGCTCTTTTGAGCCTACTCTTGGTGGCCCTTTCTTAGAATGTCTGAATGGAACGGAGCTTTTTGCAAATGTAATGACGGAGTATGATCAAACGGAATGTACTTCGTCTTGCATCACTGCATTGGATCTCTTCAGGAAGCGCGATAGCACCTACCGAGCGGAGGAGGTGGTTAGCGCCATTGACCGTGGCGTTAACTTCATCCATCAAAGCCAGTGTCCTGATGGAGGTTGGCTTGCATCTTGGGGAATTGCGTACACCTATGGAACATTCTTTGCCATGGAGGCTCTTCACTGTGTAGGGGAGACATACGAGAACCACCCTGTTGTCAAGAAGGGATGCGACTTTATCCTTGATAAGCAAAAAGAGGACGGCGGGTGGGGGGAAACCATTGAGGTACGCCATACAACTATTTCCTAACGTACGTAACTGCTGAGCTAACCAATCTGTAGTCTATTTTCAGCAAGACTTATGTTCAAGCACAGGCTTCCCATGTGGTTCAGACAGCATGGTGTTGTATGGCACTAATATACGCTGAATATCCCAATCCTGAGCCAATCAAGAGAGGAATCCAGCTCATAATGAGCCGACAAAAGCCAAATGGGGAATGGGAACAGGAAGCAGGCGTGGGAGCAGGGATTGTCACCTGGTAAGTCATGACCCTCCCGAGGATTGAGATGGAATCCTAATGATACTTTTTGCAGTCAACTATTATATCACAACTATATCTACTCGTTCCCTATAAGGGCCATTGCCCTGTACAAGCAGAAATATGGCGATGATAAGCTTCTTTGATTTAGACAGTATGCGTATGCAGTATTACACCTACTATAGTTGGAATTAGATAACATCGTCTAGCCATTTGAGACTAGCTGGTTATTCTTGACCTGGTTTTATTAAGGTAATGATTTCTATTATGAGTCGATTATTATATAGGTTTACCATTTATACTTACAAATTAATGCCTGATTGATATTGCTGAGAACTGCCTCTTAAATTCAACTAGCTAATAGTGACCTATACATATCTCTACAGCGTAGTATATGCGGGCTCTACACAGTGTAAATATTGTGTATAGATAGATCAGTTAATCATCGGTGGACTGGATCTGTAGATAGTCCAGTTATGTTACTATGTACACGCACAGCCCTTTCAGATTTTACACCACCAAATTTTCGATCCAATGGTTTCAAGAGCAGATAATGATATAGATCATTATTATATAGTAGTATATTATCTGCCTACCCCTTTTAAATATAATTTAATAAAGTATAATTAGTATTTAGAAAGCTCTCATACAAAAGACTTGCATTTTTATATTATGTGTAGATTTGAATTGTCTGAGATTATTAACTAGTGGGTCAGTGAAGGGTATGGGGATATATATATTATTCTTAAGTCTCGACTCTTAGTCTATACTATGAAATCTATTTAGTATTTAAATTATTCGATCTGAAAATGTATATTGGCCGTGTAGCAGGGGTCAAAACTTCAACATAAAAGATGGTCCTGACGTGGTAATAATAATTATTATGGATGTGTTCAGAAAAAAATTTTTTTTTGACCGGTTGCCATCTTAAGGTAGAGTCCACTGTAGAAAATCTTCCCGACTTCACCGAGCCGTCAACAATTCCTCGATAGACACCGATGGTCCATCAAAATGGCAATTGAAATCTTAACAGCGGCCTCCACAGATGGCCCTGTCCTCGCTGACATTTTCTTCGCTGCTTTCAACACCGATTTCGACCGTCGTATTCTCCCTCCGACGCCTGACGTCAGGGACTGGCTCGCCGCTAAATTCAGCCGCGTCAGTCAAGACCAAGATGTGAATTCCCCTGGCTCGATTCTCATTAAGGCAGTCGATACGACTACCGGTGAAGCGGTTGGATTCGCACAGTGGAAGCGCCCTTCCACTGAATCCTCTTCCTTGGGAGGTAGGGTTGAGAAGGAAAAGAAGGCAGCATGGCCGAAGAGCGGTGACACTGCTCTGTGTGAGAAACACTTCAAGGAGATGGACGATAAGGAGAGGGAGATTATGGGATCAACACCTCATTTTTGTAAGTTCCCGTTATTTCCCCAATGCCTCTGTCGTTGAATTGCTAAGTTGTTAACAATACTAATTGGCAGCACTGGATATGCTCGCGACTCACCCGAACTTTGGTGGTCGGGGCATAGGCAGTCGGCTTTTGGGCTGGGGACTGCACCAGGCTGATGCTGAGCATAAGTTCACTTTCTTGACAGGGACGGTAGCGGGCAAGCCCTTGTATGAGAAGAAGGGTTTCCATGTGGTGGAATCGAACGAGATCATGGAGGGATTCCAACAGATTTACATGGTTAGACCAGCGAATGCCTAGGTTGGTATACATCAATTACCTATCTATTCCCATGTATAGATTGTACTATCATGTAGAGATATCCTTCTGTTAAAATAAACTAGACATGACATTGCTATAGATTATGTCACTCCTAGATACATCAGCAGTAAAGGCAAAACTGGTCACAGCGTAGCACAGCATTGATTCACCTGCTCCAACTTCAGAAAAGACCTTGCCGCGTCGACTACAGCCTCTTCTAAGGGTCGATACCTCAGTCCTAACACTTTTTCTGACTTGGATGCATCGCAGCCAAAAATATCGCCGAGTCCGGATCGCGGTTTACCTAAAGGAACACGATCCCTCACTTCCGCCACCCTGTCCCTAAGAATGTCGGCTATTTGCTGTGAGTTGAAGTTACCTTGAGCAACCAAGAACCGCTGTCCTCCAGCCCCAGGAACTTCAAAGGCTTTTAGATGCGCTTCAGCAACATCCCGCACATCCACCCAGGCTGGCACCAAGGTGGGTGGCATATCATGGCTTGGCTGTGACGCAGGCGCCATGAGCCGGTATATTTCCATCGATGAAGTATTCAAGTTACTCAGGCTTGCTGTAGCGTTCTTGACCGGACCAAACACGCACGGCGGGCAGATGGTGACTAAGTCGAATGGAGGATTCTCCGTGGCCATAAATTCCCAAGCAGCATATTCTGCTAGAGTCTTTGCCGCACAGTAGGCTGCTATGTCGGGGGTATTTATATCTGTAGCCTGTGCATATGTCATTGGGTTCCAGTCTGCCTCGGTGTATATGTAGCCTGGCCGGTCGCCCTTCGACATATCGAGCATATCGGCAAAGGAAGACGTATGGACGACCCGGCGGACCAGAGAGGCATTTCTTTTGATAGAGCGCAGGAGGTTGATAGTTCCTTCGATCGCAGGTCGGAGCAGGTCCCGTTCTTTGTCCTTTACAATCAACTGGAAGGGTGTCGCGGTGTGGATGACACCGGTGACGCCTTGAATGACTTCATCGAAGGCTTTTGCACTTGAAACATCGGGGACTATGGCAAAGCTCAACTTGTCCTTGTACTCTGGGAAGGTCCCGCGGACTTTGTTAGCTGTCTGTTTGGATCTAACTGTGCCGCGGACATTGTACCCAGCACGGAGAAATGAGTCGACAATGTGGGTGGCGACGAAGCCAGATGCGCCTGTAATCAAGACAGTCTCGCTCGCCATGGCTCCTCAGTACAACTTGTAGTAATAATCGCAGAGAGATGATGTTGTTGCTGGTGTCTCATTAGTTTTCCCTCCTCACTGGCTTCTCGCTTTCACCCATTTATATAGACTTCCACGGGTTTACAGAACAAACCCATATCCACTTGTCCTGCTGCAAATACAATCTCATAACCTTTAGCACACATCAAGGCATCTTCTAGAACTCGTTGTGTGTTCTTGTAATGATGTGCTTTTCATTCTGGTTATCTTGCTTTGTTTCCTGTTTTGCAATAAGCGCCAAGAAAATCCATCAAGGGTGCAGGATATCTCGGGAGGAGAGAAGATATTGATTTGCATCCGTTGTGGAAGAACCAAGTTATCTCGCAAAACACCAACGCCATTGTAACAGGCCAGATCAAGCTCTAGAGATTTTGGGAAGCCTAGGCGCTCCCGTTCCGCTCATTTCTAAAAAATCTGAGGTCTCTCTTCTGTCCTACTCTAGCATATTCCCATCCTAGCCAAGTAGCAAAATCTCAGAATCATATATTGGGAGCTCGAATGTTTAGCTACCTTATAGCATATGATTGTGTACTATTCTTCTTTCACTTTTCCATTATATTCCATCCTCCAGTCATTCTCATAGTTCGTTAATGGGTATCAATTTGCAACAGATATCAAAACATTGCATTGCAACTGCGTCGGCTTGGGAATCAGTCTTTCTATGCTGCCCAAGCGTCATTCAGAACCTTCTGTCCTAACGCCAGCGTTTTGGACGGCTCCTCTCCCAGCCACTCTGGCTCTAAGCGATCGATGTTGGCTTCTATCTCCCACGCACGGCCACCCTCCACGTACATGGATGTCCCATTCAAGGAGCCATCCGCTAGCACCCCCGCGGAGACAAGAGCCACCTCCTGAGGGGTGCTGATGGGCAAGCCTTCCTTCGTCCAGCGGTCTTGCACCGTCTTTGTAAGGTTACTGCGGGTCTCAGTCATCCAGGGGCAGATGGTGTTGATGCGGAGATTGTGGTTGTATGGCGATGGGAAGTAGGGGCGAAGAGAGCGCATGAGACCTTGCACACCGTGCTTGGAGGCCTGGTAGATGGATACACCCGGTGTCTCCTTGAAGCCCGCAGCACAGGAGAACAGCAGAATGGATCGATCCACTCCCGGCCCACGGTTATGGCGGAGGTAGACGCTAGCAATACGGGTAACATAGAGAGATCCAATGAGATTGACATCAATATCCTTCATGGAAGGAGGCTAATAAAACAATGAGCATTCTACCCCCTTTAATGAATGCGTCCAGGTAGGGAAAGACGTACCTCTCGCACCGCCTGCAAGCTCAGCTTTTGGTCAAACCAATTGTTGCCCGCCTCCATGCTGCCGGCTGTGACAACCACATGATCAATACGCTTGTAGGTCTTAAATGCACGGTCAAAGAGGGAGACGACTGCCTGGTAGTCGGTGATGTCGGCGGTGTAGAAGGAGGCTCGGGGAGGCTTCGGTGGAAGGCAAGGGTCCCAGTAGACTGGCCACTTTTGACGGCAATGTTCGCTCAGAGGCTCTCCTCGGGCGGCGTCGATATCACCGATACAGACGTAAGCGCCGTTTTGGCAACAGAGCTCGACCAGGCTAGCTCCAATACCATTGGCACCACCTATTGCGAAAGCGGCCTAAGCTTGGGATTCAGTGGAATTCAAATGGAAGTTCACCTACCCACAATCAAGACAACCTTTTCATTGAAAGCTTCCTTGAAGTCGGCAGCAGGGAAGAACTGAGTTATGGCTGCAGCAGAGTTGGAGGGTGGGACGGGATCTGAAGGGGCAATCATTCTGTACGTTGAGCGTGGAAGGTGGGCCGTTTTCAAAAGGAAAAAAAAAGAAAGAAAGAAAATGGACCGTGGGATGCTCGACGGGCCAGATAATAAAAAAGGGATTGGGAAGATATGGGTCTCGACTTCCGAGGACATTAGGGTGCCTTTTATGGTGAGCGAGCAGGGACTTGCGCCTTTACGATAATGCATTTCATCGACACATATATCCAGGCATCGAACGGCCAATCAGCATCGATGGTCCATGCTAAGGCAATTGATGCGCGGGTCTCAGTTTCTGCATCCTGGTGGAGTCTGCATCGGACGAGTAGATGATGTTCTGAATCTGGCGCTGTAACATTGTTGGACGGACGGTCGAAAATACTCCACCGTCATCGTTTCATTCTCCCCCGCTGGTCAGTATCGCCCTCACCCACTGTGGATCAGCGGGTCAGCACAATGCGGGGAGATGTGGGAGAGTGATATCTGGAGATAAGTCGTGGTTGCGGAGTGTGGGTTGGGTGGATACATGAATGTCAATTGAAGGAAATTGTTGGATTTTCTGAGAGGCAAAGGATATTCCTTAGGAAAGCAATATTTTTTTTTCTTTTTTTGAATTAGGGTGCGGGAAATCAGGTCTCGGAAACCTAAGGCCAAAATGATTTGGAGCCTTCGAATCTCGCTCCTTCGTATACCTTCATTCCATCTACACACCTTCTTATCCTGACTGATCGCTATACTTTCCATAATATATATCGCTCAGCCATGGTTAATTAACCTTTCTGCCTAATACTTCCCGTCAACTCCTCCCCATGCCACCAAGAAGACAAGACCCGACAAGACCTGAGCAGAAAGCCATCGCCGTCATTGGAATGGCCGGCCAATGGCTTAATGCAACCGATTCGTTTCTGTTATCCCGACGCCAGCCATTAGTTAGTGTCTGTGCTGACACAGCTGTTCAGGGGTCTTAGATTGCACGAACCAACTTGCCAACCGGAGCATGAAAAGTTGTTATTTTAGAGGGTTGACGTTTGATCCACCACGGCCACCAACACCAATCGCTGCAGCCACTCCGTCATCCCGACTCCCGCTAATTCCCTTGGTAACCACAACTAGTGAAGGATCAACCTCCGACTTTCCCGTTGTTTGCTCATGGCATAATTGGCAGACACTAATGCAAGTGCCAGCTGGGGCTGAGCCATACAGGTCGCGGCGCTGACGTTCCCTGTCTGCGCGATGATCAATATGGCTGAGATGTCGAAAGATGGTGGCCTGCACGGCCTGTTTCAATCGCAGACTATAGGGTTCCGTTTATCCTCTCACTCTCTCCCGAAAGGAAACCGGGAGAAACCTTGCCTTTAACTTCCGCCATGGCCGGTCGACTGTAATGAATAGGCACGGCGATGATGCAAGCGGCATTATCCTCAGCAGTCAGCTCCGGACTACCCTGCCTATCCGCATAAGTTGCCATGATAGACTGCGCCGAGACTCCTGGCTGGGCCAAAATCCTGGTAGGTTAAGAGCCTTTGCCTTAAAAGGTCTTACGCCTCAGCCGTCTGTTTTGGTAGATAGGAATTACTACGGAGCAGAGTGGTCCGCTATGACTATCGATCCATGCACACTGTTGACAATATTTGTGTTTATCGTCGAGAAAATTCGACAGAATCAAATACTGGAGCGTTGGCATCCTAGTAAAGGCAAAAGTATTCGACTTGCCAGTGTCCCGATGGATCCCGCACGTCTCCTATGGTTCTCCACCGGCTCCGCTTCTATACGACCCTACGATTACTTTGAAGCGACATCGACTCAACCATTTAACGAATCTAACTTTGTCCAAGACGCGGATGCTGTTTCCTGCGCACTTGGAATTCCATGGCGATATTAATGTTCTCGGCCGTGGTCCTTATACGAGGCATTTTAGGTAGGCTCCAATGGTGTCTATGCGAGGACGAAATGGACAAACAGCATTGGTGTCGTTGCCCCCACACTGAATCCAATCCATGCGCTGCCACGGCAAATGGATCGCGGAAATAACGCTCTGCACCAATCAGCAACCTCATCTTCTCTAATACACTAATTCCTTGGTGGCATTGCATTATCCCCGGGTTCTCTTGTGCAGGGCTACACAACCAAAGAGGTTGGCCAAGCCGCCTTTCCATCGGAGGGCGAGTGGCCTGATATGCCTTCACATCTCCGAATCCTAGTTCGCCCGCGTCCAACTTTCCCTTTGCTCTTAGAGGAGCAGTTGATCTATCGCAGGCCATCTATTCTCGGACGATCTACTGAGTTTATTCAGATTTGACACCGTCCAGCAAAATTGACCTTTCAACCATGTTAAGACGCAAGCCCTGTTTTCTTTCGTACTTTGTGCTCGCCTCAATGGACAACCCAAAAGTGATGCCTTTTTTTCTATCGTTGTAGGGTACATTAATTGAGGGTAAACTCAACAGTTGCTGATCGTATATATACATGTGCAAACCAGGTATGACTGACTCACCTATGTAACATGCGGTTAGGCAGCCGATCCAATACACGATGCTATACCCCATGATATATAATGACTACTCCAGGCATCTACTCCCAGTGAGACAAACTGGGCCTAATTTGTCGTTGATTGGTTTGTTCCGCACCCTGATCCGCAACCTCGGTCCAGGAGAATGTTCTCCTAGCCGGGCGGGCGTAGTTGCAGGATTTTGATTCCGCGCAGAAATATTGATTAATGTTATCGCTTTGAAGTATCAAATTGGTGGGGCGCCATGTAGCATCACCATTTCACCTCTCTACACACCGGCTGACCTAGCCTTAACTACAGCTTCGGACACCTTTCAGGTATGAATTATGGAGTAGTCGAGTCATAGTAAGTCCTCTTAACAGCATGTCACCAAACACTTGTTAAAAGACCATAGAAGCATGGAGAATTAGGGTTCCATGTCACTGTATTTCTGAAAACGACATAGATAAACGCAACGATAGACCATGTCACAAACTGCCCCTTCGGGGTATTCCGGAAGACCCTTCAAAGTAGAATAGATTCTCCAGCATCGTTTTTAAATATGAATAGTGTTCCGTTAGAGGCGGTTATGATTTATTGGTCAACTAAGGAGATTCGCCATACCGTCCGTCAGACAAAAAACGACTCGAGAGGATGAAGCTCCGGATTGATATCAAGGAGTTAGTGGGAGAATGAGAGCCAGGAACCAGTGAATGTGGAATTGATATACATTATTTTCTCATGTTGTCCGTGCAATACACCAGGACCTTGGGTGTGAGTTGGGATATAATTTTAGAACCGAAGACAATAGCGTATTATTGTCCGTGGTTGTCATTCCTCCGAGCTCGGGTGCTACTTCGGGCCCGAATTGTGGAATTTGAGGATTCGTCTCGGGCCCGAAGAAGCACCCGACGAAAACATATAAGATTATGAAAAAGCCCCTCCATCCTGGAATGCACTGCAGACTTGACTCCTTACTTCATCCTTAACATTATTCTAGTTAATTCCATTTGACATCATGAGGTGTCCTTCAGTTCACCAACCCATCATCATTGTCGGGGCCAACCTGGTCGGGCTCTCGGCGGCTCTGTGTCTATCCCAACACGGCGTCCCCACCATCGTCCTGGAGAAACATGCAGGCATCTCGAAGCACCCACGTGCTATTGGGTTTACGTCGCGGACGATAGAAATCTATCGCTGGCTTGGCGTCGCGGACCAAATCCCGGAAGTCCCAAAAGACTTCCGTCTGATGAGGGCGAGAGTCGAGAGCATGACAGGCAAATGGTTTGAAAGCACGTCGTGGTCAGACACGGGCGGCGCCAACATGAAGTCAAACCAAGAAGTACCTGCACCAAAGAAACAATATTCGCCGTCCCGTGGGGCGGCCTTGCCCCAGGATCAACTGGAAGCCATCCTTCAAGCGGCTGCCATCGAAAGAGGTGTGGACATCCGGCGCCAACATAGGGTAACAGACGTTACGCAAAACCAGAACGGTGTCACTGTGACAGTGGTCGGTTCCCAGGATAAAGAGATACAAATCGAAGGCTCGTATCTCATCGCCGCAGACGGCAATCGTAGTACAGTTCGCGAACTACTCCAGATCCCACGCAATGGGCGCGGCCATATGCAGACCATGCGCAGTGTACTGTTCCGTGCCCCCTTGGAGCAGTACATGCAGGGAGTGCATCAATTCAATATCGATCAGCCGGACCTCAAGGCGTTTATGACGACCTACAGTGACGGCCGGTGGGTCTTGATGTTCCACGATGACACCGAGCGCGACGAGCCCACCCTTCGCTCGGCGATTAACCAGGCAATCGGTAGATCGGACCTACCGGTTGAAATTGTGACCACTGGCCGCTGGGATTTAGCCGCTCTTGTCGCGGACACCTTCCAGTCGGGCCGTGTTTTTCTCGCGGGCGATGCAGCACACGCGCTACCACCAAACCGAGGGGGATACGGAGCAAACACAGGAGTCCACGACGTGGATAACCTCGCCTGGAAACTAGCGGCCGTGCTATCGGGCAAGTCATCGCCCGAACTCCTCGATACGTACGATGCGGAACGGCGTCCCGTGGCCCTTCTTCGCCATGATCAAATTTTTGCCCGCGCCGACTACAAAGTCCACCTAGACAAGGCTACCCCCGCCGGTAAAAAGCTCGATGATGACGCGATGGAGTTTGGGCAGCTGTATCTATCCGAGGGCTTCATTGGCGTCGATCAAAGCCTCCCTCGAGCGCTAAAGCCAGATGAATGGGCAGGCCAGCCGGGTACTCATGTGCCACACTTCTGGGTCACCCAAGGTGGCCAATCAGTTTCCATCTTAGATGTGGTAGGTGAGGATTCATGGACACTGGTCTCCGAGTCGGAAGAATGGGAGGACGTGGTGGCTCAGGTGAACCTCGGATCATCGGTCACATTGAAGCATATCTGTATCGGAAGAGATGTGCAGTTTGCTGACGAAGGGAGCTTCCAAGAGGCTCTGGGAGTGTCTGCCACTGGCGCATCGCTCCTGCGACCGGATGGATATATTGCATGGAGGACGACGGAGCTGCCCACAAACCCTACGCGTTGTCTAAATGACGTTTTGGCTCGGGTCACCTTTCGGCTGAATAGCTATCAGAATTGAGTGATACATGAAATGGTGGAGAGCTTTTGCATTCGCCGTGGCGTTAAAGGGATTGTCAGAGTCAGCCCTTGGATTTCAGGATAAATTATTCATTAGATTGAAAGGAGAGTACCAAATACAATAATGCTCATTCATTCTTCAGGGATCATCCAGACGCTGCCTTTTGTATGTACAAAATTGGAAGGAATCTTGTAGCACCGAAAGTCAAGGCTGATTCACTTCCAAATATTCCAGGCCATACAACATATGCGTGGCGGGCTTGCCGCGACGAAGCGGCGACTCGTCTTCGATACCCAACACCACAAGGTTCGTAAAATCATGCTCACTTCTAGTGAACCGTCTTTCGCGGCCGAGCTAGTTTGGGTATCCATTACTCTGGTGGTGGCAAGATCAAGCCACCCTTCGTCACTTCCTTAACGTGTTCTCGATCCAGTCGGTATCCATATCAATATCGATCTGGTGGAGAACTTCCTCCCACAATCCTGGGTCGTCGTTGATATCAAAGTTGAAGGTAATATCTCGCATTGTGGGTAGATCTTGTTGCAGTGGCCACGGTGATACCGCCGGATGGCGCTCTTCCACCACGTTCGTCGATGGTGTCGGTTGCTGCGAACTACTTGGAGTAACAGGGGCTTCGAACGTGGCAGTCTCCTTTCTCGTACGGTTCGGACCAATGGCGGACTGCAGCTCGAGTAACAGAGAGTGACGCGAGCCAAGGTACGTATTGCCACGATCTGCCATGCCGCGAAGCAGATTCAGTGCTGTCTCCATTGCGCGGGCATTGGTTTCATTACGTGGGAACGCGGCATTTACCATCACCAAGAGAAGAGCAGCGGAGAAGATGTACTCCCCATCGAGATAGCCATATGTGGCTTTTTGAGCAATCCGTATCATTAGCTACTTGAACCTCTCAAAAGAAAAAGGCGAAATGGGACCAACTCACCAACCAAATTGTGCTTGGCAGCGGCATCCATAATAACCGTAGTTGCGCGGGCTGCTGTTATACAGCTGTCGATCACAGCTACGGTATTCTGAGAGAGTCCGTCCTTCCAGTCCTCTGTAGCAGAATCTCGTGTTTCGGCATCCAGCCGCCGCTGGATGACATAAAAAACCAGCGGCCTGGCAGTCATATTCACGCAGGAGTAAAAATGTAAGAAGATCGACACCAACTCACGATTAATATGAGTATCCAAGGCCGAGAAATCGATGCGCAGCCGGTCAGGTATCCGCCGCAGCCAATCAGACAAATTGTTCGTGATACTTTGAACGGATGCTAATAAGTTTGAGCCCGAGCGAGGTTTCTTACGGTAGATTTCTAATATCCAAATCAGTCTGACCATTCCTGAGTAGGACAAGGCTATCTCCCACCTTCTCCAATTCTGCCTAAGATCCTCGACAGCTGGGTATAATATGTAAGCACAACTGATGGCCACGGAACGGCCGGGGAATATTCAGCGGGAATCGGCCATGTAGTTCCAATATCTTCGTCTTGGATCGTGATCGGATTTCCTGATTTCACCGACAATAATCGATCCAGACTATACACGGACCACCAGGCTCGGCGCCGACGGTTTCGGTCATCGTCACTAATCGCCGAGTCAGAAACCTCCTGATGAAGACCCAGTGAGATCGCCATGCGGAGAGCCAGACCGATCTAGGCACGTTTTACCACATTAGCGGCTTCAATGACATCTGAAGGGGCCTGTCAAACATACATAGAGGAATGCAGCGTCTCGACGGTTCAGGTTCTGCATATAATAAGCCACGTAGCATAGGACCTCCACGAAGAATATGGAACCATCTTCATGGATGTCGGGTAGAAAGCGCAGTGCATGCTTAAAGTACTTGAACCCCGGAGGGCCATCATCTCCGGACCACTGGTTCACCGAATACATGAGGCCAAAAGCGATGACGAGCAACACCTGGCAGTAGACTAGGCATGATTCTCGGTTGGAGAAGTCGGGGGGTTGATTGTATACAACCTGCAGTCGTTCCTCAAAGTCCCGCGGGTGGATGAGGGAAAAAATCGTCCCAATGTAGGTGTACTGGACCCAGAACAACCGCTTGGCAAATTCAAAGGGCGGGAGTTGGGGAAGGGCTCGCGTTACTGATCGACGTAACGATAAAGGATCATCATAGAGCGGACGAACATCCCATGCTAGATTAGTCGAGGTCGGATGCAACCGTTTTGCTAAATGGGTAGCCGATGATGCCCCGACAAATTCTGCTGAACGTTAGCCCAGGATCGTGCCAGAATAACTGTGATTTGAGGCCGCGCACGGTGTTCTCCGGACCGGTTTAGAAACAGGTGATCGGTGCCCTGATACCACCAGTCATCACGGTCAAGCGGTGCTTCAGCACTAGTATACGGAGTGGATTGAGCAGGACTAGCAGTTGTGAACAGTGAAGACTGGCGGCTGTCCTGTGAATGGGATCCACTAGTCTGGGCCTGGACCTGAGCCTGAAGTTGGGCTCGCGCTTGAGATTGGAGTTGGCGATAGTAGCTTGATCTCGCATCAGTCGGTCAGGTACCATGATATATTCTCGAGTCATGTGCCTTACCTTTCGGGAATGGAGACTCGCTTCTCGGCTTCGGAGTAGACACACACTTGGCCGGCGTCCTCGCATGCAGCGCATGGATATGGAGGATTGCCAGCACATCGGGTCTTTCTGTTGCGACATCGATTACATCTGCGGCCAACCGTTAGTCACTGAGACTCAGCCAGAACGCGCCCGCCCATCCATCACCTACGCTACGATTGACCGTCGTGCATTGGAACGATCTTCCGAACGAGGCTGTAACCCACTTCGGTCCTTTCCTTGCGCCATTTGACAAGCAAATGGACATGTCGCACGACTTCAGCAGGAGACAAGTAAACAAACACCGACTACAGGTGCTGCGCCCTTCACGCTTTGATCCCAAATTTCCGATGTAGTGTCGATCCTCGCCCACGCTGTCCTCGGGGACTCTTCTCTTTGCCCGCGGAATAGTTAGATGTTTGATGGCGTGGGTCCACAATGAACAAACGCACGGACGTACAAGCTATGCTCCACACAGGTTCTAATTGGACTTTGACGGTTCATTGACCCTTCTATCATCTCATGCAGAAGAGGATCATTCCCGCCAACAGGGACTGGAACTGCAGAGTGTGTACGGGTCGCGTGTTATGATTAACACTGGAGCGGATATGAACCGGTTGTGGGACCCAAAGAGTCAAGCCCCTGGCCCTTGACTAATTATCGCTGTTATCTGAATGGCTATCGGTTGTCACCTCATTTTCCCCCTCTTCTTTCCCCACATTTCAGCAATGAATGGCCCCGTCAATGCAGCACGTCGGCCCGACGGGCGCACAACCATTGCTGCACTCCATAACTTGGGCAAATCGTGAGATGACAGCGATTAGTCAAGGACTAAGACAAAAAATAATAACGTGTCTGCAGAGAATTGGGGACCTTCGGAGTGAAGTGTAGTTAGTGAGTTGACTAAAGGGCTAACTGCCAATCTCCGGCTAGTTTTCTTCCTTCGGGTGAGCCCTCGGAATATCGCGGCCCAAGAAAAAGGGGACGGTTTGGCAACAGTTGGGCCTGGGACTGGCAAATTTGAACTCGAAACAAAACAAGCACTCCGACAGGATCTTAGAAAGATGTTCAGTGTTTTCATCAGGAATCGGCAATGGCTGTGTGTGTAATTGCGGTCTTAATCTTAGCGTTGTTGACCTTTGTGCGCGCGCTCTTCAACTACACCCGCTTAAGCACCGTTCCTGGCCCTCTGTTCACCGGCCTATCTGACTTGTGGAGGACATATTCTCGCAATACAAGCAACTATGGTTGTAGTCTAGCTGGCCTTCATAAGCAGTATGGAAAGGTCGTCCGGTTAGGGCCCCATTCCATCAGCGTGTCCGATCCTACAGTCATCTTTCCGGTCTATAATGGTCGACCAAGTGAAACGGTAACATTTACGACGCTTCGCCCTAGGATGTTCGTACTGATTGGTTTCGTAGTCAGCATTTAAATATGAGCATTGTACTGCGTTCAGCCAAGGCTCGCCTGGGCCGACAAATATTGACAATACTCTAATGAGCAAGGCCACTCGGCGGAGACATCTAGAATCGGCGTTGCGATATGAGGGCATCATTGATCGGGCAGCCAACGATTTGATCACATCTCTGAGGCAACATCCTCTAGTACCCCTGACGACCTTTCTTCAGGAGTTTGCCACTGACTTCCTTCGTCGTCTGCTCCTGGAAGAACCGGCCACCCAAGGCATGCCATCCAACGGTGAAGCAGCAGGTTGTCACTGGTATAACCGCGCAATGGCGTGGTTAACGTTACCGGTCATTGAACATGCGCTACTAAGAAACCCGGCTGCTAGGCTAAAAAGACGCCGCGGCATTTCATTGGTACACTCCAAAGCTCAGGGAGGGATGGATAGCAGTCCATCGTCTAGGGCTGCGTATGATCGTGCAGCTGGCTCCAATGTTAGCCTCCCCCGAAGCTGTGGCAATGAGGATGGCACATATACCTGTGTTGCTATGGCCTTTGTTTCAGCATTTTCATCCCTTTTGAAACACGAAAACGTCATGATGAGACTCCAATCTGAGATTGACACGGCATTCCAGAGGGGCTTACTCTCCGACCCTCCTCGGTGGCAGGAACTGGGAAAACTCCGTTACCTAGATGCTGTCATCAAGGAATCAATGCGCCAACTGCCTGGCTTTAGCTACAACCGCGAGGTCGCAACGCCTCCCGAAGGCGCTATTGTTGCTGGGTACTACATTCCTCCGGGAACTATGATGGAGCTTCATTCGGAAGCCTTACGGGACAATCCTAATATTTACGGGGAGGACGCCGACATTTATCGGCCAGGGCGGTGGCTAAATGCTGACCGGCAACAACGATGGGCCATGAGCCAGGGCTTACTACAGTTCAATACCAGCATCAATGACTGTCCAAAGGTTCGGGTCGCTTGGCTAGAGTTGAAAAAGATTGTTGTTTTGATCATCCTGCGGTTCAATGTAAGTGCTTATTTTGTTTTCTTGTTCTTGGTTTTTTCCCCCCCCTCCACAAACTGTATTCCTGACTGACTCAAATGATAGCTGCGGCTCGTACGTCCTCGAGAAGGGCCGGTCCTAGATAATAGGTCTGACCGGGACTCGCCATCATTGATGGCATACTGCATCCCACGAAATCACTGAGTTGTGAAATAATTACACGCAAAAGTACCATCGGAGCATACGGAGCATAGATACCCTCTTATTTGATTGAACGTTCCATCTTGATAGAGATAGAGATAACTTATAAGATCTTAAAAGAATTCCAGATACATGATTTCTGTTATAACTTAACCATAGAGGATACGCCACCAGCAAGTAGATCGCATCTCTACAGAGAGAGAGAGTGTGTGTGTGTTAGAGAGAGAGAGAGAGAGTCATCACTCACCGACCGGAGGGATGTATGAAGCCTGGATGACACCTCGATGATGCACTTGTCGGTATCTTCGGGCCGGCACTTCCGTTGTCGTTGATCATCGGCCCGACACGTGACCGCGGGGAAGGACGCAATCGGCAGGAATGCGAAGCAAGACAGTGGATGTGGACCTGCGACAACCAGTCGGAGACTAGAGCGACCAAAAACTATGGGGGGTTCCATGACATGTCCCGCGGACGCTATCAGTGTCCCGCAACAGGGTTGCGGATAAAGGCAGTATATTAGAGCCAGGAATTACCCACCTCTGTCAGCAGTCTTACGTCTCTGCTCTCCTTCCCCTTCTCCTCCTCCTCCTCCTCCTCCTCCTCCTCCTCCTATAATCCCTGTCTCTCAGTCCGGTCAATTTACTAGCACCCAAGGCAACATGGCCGGAGACGGGAAGATTACTATCTCAATTGATCGGGGAGGCACCTTTACTGATGTGCATGCCATTGTCCCCGGAAAACCTGACATCATCCTCAAACTCCTCTCCGTCGACCCCGCCCACTATCAAGATGCTCCCACCGAGGGTGTGCGCCAGATTCTCGAGCTCGTCACGGGTGAGCCCCACCCCAGAGGACAACCACTGAAGTTGGACCGGATTGGCTCTCTACGGATGGGAACAACGGTTGCTACAAATGCGCTGCTGGAGAGGAAAGGGGCCCGGTCGATCCTGCTCACCACCAAGGGTTTCCGTGATCTGCTCAAGATCGGTGACCAGTCACGGCCAAATATCTTTGATCTTTCGATGGCCCGCCCAGGCGTGCTACCGGAAGGTGTGGTAGAAGTCAACGAACGCATTGTCCCGTGCCATCCGTCGGCGGATAAAGATTGCTTCTCCGGGGCTCGTATCGTGGAGGGTGTGACAGGAGAAAAGTTCCGGGTAGTGCAGGAACTAAACCTTGAGGAGGTTCGCTCAGAGCTCCAGCGGTACAAGGAGCAGGGTTACCAATCCTTGTCGGTTGCGCTAGTTCACTCATTCGCGTACCCGGATCATGAACGTCAGATTGGTGCGCTGGCCGAGAGCATGGGCTTCTCCGTGACATTGTCCTCCAAGTTACAGCCCATGATCAAAATCGTCCCGCGAGGCATGTCTGCCGCGGCTGATGCATATCTTACCCCCGTCATCAAAACATATATTGACTCGATTTCCTCCAGCTTCGAAGGTGGATTGGAGCGTCAGCACGAGTGCCGTTTCGAGTTCATGCAATCCGATGGTGGGCTAGTCGACTTTCGCCGATTCAGCGGGCTGAAGGCGATCTTGTCCGGCCCGGCAGCCGGTGTGGTCGGGTTTGCAGCCACTAGCTGGGACCCTACCGAGAAAACACCTGTGATCGGCTTCGACATGGGCGGTACCTCAACGGATGTGTCTCGTTTCGATGGTCACCTTGAGCATGTTTTCGGATCCAAAGTTGCTGGTGTACTCATTCAATCTCCGCAACTCGATATCAATACCGTCGCCGCCGGAGGTGGTTCTATCTTGTCATATCGTAACGGATTGTTCTATGTCGGACCGGAGTCGGCATCTGCCCACCCCGGCCCTGCCTGTTACCGCAAAGGAGGACCATTGACCGTCACAGATGCTAACCTGTTCCTGGGCCGCTTACTACCTGAGTACTTCCCACATATCTTTGGTCCCAATGAAGACCAACCTCTTGATATCGAAGTGACGACCAAGCTTTTCACCGAGTTGACCCAAAGAATCAATGCGGAGAGGAAAGAGAAGGAACAGCCGGAGTACGCTCCAGAAGAAGTTGCTCTGGGGTTCTTGAAGGTGGCCGATGAGTCTATGGCTCGTCCTATTCGCAATCTAACCCAAGCCCGTGGTTTCGAAACTGCATCGCATCACCTAGCTTGTTTCGGAGGCGCCGGTGGCCAACATGCATGCTCAGTTGCAGCTTCACTAGGTATCTCGCGCATTATCATCCACAAATACTCTTCTGTCCTCTCCGCGTATGGGTTGGCGCTGGCCGAAGTTGTTAAGGAGTCTCAGGAGCCGGTCTCTGCTGACTTTGAGGCTTCTCAGTCCAGCCTCGAGAAACGCTTCAATGACATGACAGACGGTGCTACAGCCGAGATGACCACCCAAGGATTCTCGGTCGACCAGGTGCGGCACGAACTGTACCTCAATATGCGCTACGAAGGTTCGGACACTAGTTTAATGATCTTGAAACCGGAAGATGGCTCGGGCTTCTTGGAACAGTTCAAGATCCGGCATCGCCGAGAGTTCAATTTCAATTCTGACCGGGCGGTTCTGGTGGACGACATTCGTGTGCGTACGATCGCCTCGTCGAAGGTACGCACGGAGAAGAGTCCCCTCGTCCAGTTGCGAGAGGTTACCTTACAAGATGTGAACGGAGGTCCGGACAATACAACAAAAGCCTACTTCGACGGGTACTCCAGTCGCATTGACACGCCAGTGTATCTCCTGGACAAGCTCGATAAAAACGCTCGCGTCCATGGCCCAGCTGTTATCATCGACAAGACCCAGACTATCGTGGTGGCTCCTAATTCTGTGGCCAAGATCCTAGATACTTGCATCGTCATTGATCTGAAGGAGGAGCAGAGTACTATCAACGGCGTTCCCACCGAGCTCTCATCCGCGATCGACCCCATTAGGCTGAGTATCTTCGGTCATCGTTTCATGTCGATCGCGGAACAGATGGGTCGCACCCTGCAAAAGACATCCGTCTCAACCAACATCAAAGAGCGCCTGGACTTTTCCTGCGCCCTGTTCTCTCCAGATGGCGGTCTTGTAGCCAATGCTCCCCACGTCCCTGTTCATCTCGGTTCGATGCAATTCGCCGTTCGCTATCAACACCAGAAATGGTTAGGTAACCTGAGAGACGGCGATGTCTTAGTTGCCAACCACCCCAGTTGTGGCGGAACCCACCTTCCTGACATTACTGTAAGTCAAATCCACCACACTCCAAGGTCATTAGAAACTCTAACAAAACGCTATAGGTGATCACGCCCGTGTTTGACAAGCCAGGTGGCAGTGAAATTATGTTCTACGTTGCGTCTCGTGGTCACCACGCAGATATCGGTGGCATCCTGCCAGGCTCGATGCCACCAAAGTCTACTGAGCTGTGGCAGGAGGGTGCGGCGATTGAAGGAGAGAAAGTCGTAAGCAACGGCGTGTTTGATGAGGAGCGTATGATCGACCTCCTGGTCAACAAGCCAGCACAACACCCGGGATGCTCGGGCGCGCGGTGCATTAGTGACAATATCTCCGACTTGAAGGCTCAGATCGCGGCTAACACACGCGGTATTACCCTGATTCAGTCATTGTTCGCCGAGTACGGCGTCGAAACCGTGCAGAAGTACATGTACGCCATCCAAGCCACGGCCGAGACCGCCGTGCGCAACCTCCTGAAAGATCTCTACAAGCGCTTCAACGGCGAGCCACTGGAAGCTGTCGATTACATGGATGATGGCACTCCGATTAAACTGAAGGTCACAATCAACGAGTCGGACGGATCCGCTGTCTTCGACTTCTCCGGCACCGGGCCTGAGGTGTACGGAGGCTGGAACGCTCCGATTGCTATCACCCATTCGGCCATTATCTACTGCTTGAGAGCTATGATCGCCTCGGACGTCCCTCTCAATCAGGGCTGTCTGGCACCTATCGATATCCAGGTCCCATCGCCCAGCATCCTCTCGCCGACCAAGACAGCAGCTGTCGTAGGCGGTAACGTCGTGACATCGCAGAGAATCACTGACGTTGTCCTGAAAGCCTTCCGCGCCTGCGCCGCCTCCCAAGGATGCTGCAACAATCTGACATTTGGCACCAACTCCAAGGTCGACCCGGACACCGGCGCAACCATTCCTGGCTTCGGCTACTACGAAACCATTGCCGGAGGAAGTGGTGCAGGACCAACCTGGAAAGGTGAATCCGGCATCCACGTCCACATGACCAACACGCGGATCACCGACCCTGAAATTCTCGAAAAGCGGTACCCGACTCTGCTGCGCCAGTTCACCCTCCGGTCCGGCTCTGGCGGAAAGGGACTCCATCCCGGTGGTGACGGTGTTATCCGAGACATCGAGTTCCTGGCGCCTATGCAATGCTCAATTCTATCGGAACGGCGAGTCCATCGTCCCTACGGTCTCGAGGGTGGAGAAGATGCGCAGCCTGGTCTGAACCTGTGGGTTTCCAAGGATGAGGAGACTGGTGAGGAACGTGTTGTGAATATCGGAGGTAAGAATACCGTTTCGATGAGGACGCATGATCGTATCGTGATCAACACTGCCGGTGGTGGCGGTTGGGGTGCTGCGCAGTAGGAGGTTCGAAATGGGAATTCTATGGCTTTTATTACTTTAATGGTTGCATATATCTGAGTTTATGATGATTGTACGGAATTGTTGATGACTGATAATATACTTCTTTCGGTTATGCTGCGCTCATGGGAGTTGCTAATGTAAAATTGCAAAACATCTAACTCGGACTTGGACCGTCCCCACCAGGTGGATCAGATGCCACCCTGACTACTTTGGTACCTCGATTCAGCGGTGAAAAACGTCTGCAAAGCTGTTGGAGGCGAAATAATACATTTACAGGATCTTGAGGTCCATCAGAAGGGTAAATAAGAGTACATTAATAGTAAGGAGGCAAACTAAAAATGATATTGTTCACTGCCCAACGCAACGTGCCATATGTATAAAATTGAATGCGAAACATGCTCTATCATAATTCGTACCTGAAATTTTCTCATCTCGTGATCTATCATGAATCTACACGTGTCTCCTCTATCACAATGCGTCCCTCAAGACGCGGAGAGATACCCGGAGTCCAAGTCGGGGTAAAATCAACATCGTCGGTACCGTTCAGCGTGGTCGGCTTGAATCCAGCCTTCTGCATCCATTTACGCACGAAGCGTTGGGCCAGGCGAAGTCGGCGCTCTTCCTCGGCAGCGGATTGTGCAGGGTGGGTCACATAGTTGGTGGTGCGTCGAGGAGAAGTCAAGATTTCTGGATCCGAGTCGGAATCAGAATCCATGTCCTCGGGGCTTTTTGCTTCTGCCTCCGGACTCTCTTCCGGGAAGCGGCCGTAGTAATAGTATTGTTTGGTCCGATGCAGAGTCGGTCGCTTGGGCCATACGGGGGCCTTCTCGGCTACCGGGGAAGTTTGGCCAGATGCTGGCTTCAGCCAACCATTGCAGTGAAGGCTCTGGTGCACGGTGTCCCAGTGACGACCCAAACTCTTACTCCAGTGCTGCCACCGGCCCATCACCTTCAAGCTCAAGAAGTACTGGCGAAGGAGAGTGCTGACCAAGATTCCACTTTCCTCATCCACGACTTCCTCGACCTCACCGCCAGCAGACTGCACAAGCAGCGATGCGAAGCCGTCCTTGCCACGACCCATGTATCCTCGTGTAGCAAGGGTGTACTTCCGGTCATACTCGATCGGGTGCCCTCCGATCTTCGCCCAGTTGATGCGCGAGCCGGACGGGGCGGAGGGATTGTAACTGAACGCAATGTTCGACACCTGTGGAAATCGACCCTCCAGGGCGGGCAATTGGCTCACGCCGTTCTCGAGGGCGTCCATCAGAGCTCGTCCTCGAACCCGGAGCAAGACGATCGGGTCTTCGAAAGGGAAACAGTTCAGGATATCTTTCAGTCGCAAAATGCCCGGCGGGTAAATCTGGTCACCACGGATGGTCCCACCAGCCATCATGGAGCAATCTGCCCCATAGTAGAATCGCATCAGGTCACACACAAAGTTCCCTAAGTTTGACTCTCTTTGGCGGACGGTGGAAAATCGGGCGTCCAGCGGCCGGACAGTGTAGCCAATCGGCTTCTCCAGCTTGGATTTCAGGCTGGATGTCAGTTTGGCCACGAGCGCCACTGTCGCTGGATCTTCCGGAATTGATCGGACCATATCACGCCGAATAATGTTGAAATCCCAACCTGATCCTTCGGCTTTGCGCCATGCTTCGATGTAGCTGAGCTGTTTAAAATCTGTACCAGAGCGCAGAACCTGAATGCCGTTGACGATAGCATGGGCGTAGTAGTGATCGTGGCCTCCCAAAATGATATCGATAAAGCCCGGCGGAAGCCTCTCGGCGAATTTGTAGTCGTTCGGTTCGCGTTGGTGGGTGACAGCGACAATGATGTCGGCACCTTGTTCACGGAGACGCGGCACGAGTTCGAGGGCGGTCTTCGCAGCGGATTTGTAGATCAAATCTGGGGGGAGGGAGTTGATGGTTCCTAGCCTGGAACATGTGATGATTAGAAAGATCGCATATATTGCACTTTAGGGACAACCCACCATTCTCTCTCACCCAGCCCGATCACGCCCACCTTCAAGCCGTTCGATGAGGTCAACATCCAGGTTCGCTCACAGTTCGCAATGGGGATATCCTCTCCCAAAGCCGGATCTAGCACATTAGCCAGCAGCCATGGGAATTGACATTGGCTCCGCAAATGGCGCAGCTGTGCAACCCCAAAATCGAGGTCATGGTTCTATCACATGTACATATCAGACGCTCTATACCCTTATCATACTGTGCACGGTTCCACTGTCTCCGTCCGCGAGAAAACGTACCCCAATGCATGCGACATCTGTCCCCGCCTTATTTAGAAAAGGGACCATATGGCGCCCCTTGGTGACTGTGCTTTCGAGGCTTGGGTTGAAGGCATCTCCGGAGAAAAAGGTGAGAAGGTCTGGTTGGCCGGCAAATCGGGAATCCGAACGGTAGTGATTGATCACGGATTGGAAGCGGGACACGCCACCGACTGGCTCCGCAGACCCTGGCCTGGATTCCGGTTCATAGTTAGTGAACGGTGGTGACGGCTGGGCCGGGAGGGGGGTCGGGCATACTCCACGTGGTAAACATCATTATAATGGAGAAGACGAAGATCCGGGGGGCCGGTGCGGCCAGAAGAATGAGTGATGGTGAGCCCGTCGTTTTCCACGGCGGACATATTGACGAAAAGGGTCCGAGTGAATCCAAAAAAATCAAGACAGGTCGGGGGGGAGAAAGCGAAGAAGAGACCAGCAGGAAGAGGGGGGTTCCTGGATCACTTGACACCAGCGGTGACCAACCCGTGCCGTGGACACCCCAGGCATGCAGGCACCCGGGGGCCCCGGTGGATCCCGCCCCGAGAATCTGGACCAATCAGCCACGGACGATTATCTACGGGATCTCCACCGGTCCGTGGAGATCATGACGACAGTAGTCTCGGTACTAGTACGTATATCATATCATGATGGAAAAGATGGACAAAGAGCCGAGGTCCCCAGAATCAGATAGAGTGGCATTAACATTACCTAATGTGGTACATTCCTGGAGTTGAGTAGATAAACGTGCTCAGGTTTGATCAAAGATCCCCATCGCCCAAAAGTCATAATATACGAGGAATTTCATACAATCGTCAACCGCTCAAGTTCGCTACCGTCCCCCAAAACGCCTCGCCGAATAACCCAGAAAAAAATAAACAACAACAACAACAACAATAATAATAATAATAATAATAATAATAACAAGGGAAAAAAGGGGGCACCTGTGCCGGACCAAGTAATCTACACCGGCTAAACCCGTCGCTCGGTCACGGTCCAGCGCCGCTTGACAGGGGTCTCCTTCAACGGCCCACTTCCCCATAGGCCGCGTTGGGACAGCGTCCGCTGTGGCAGCTGTGGCGCCCATCCCGACGATTCTTCCGGCTTCGTGCCGGAGTGGGGATCATTGTCACTTGTCCCATTGGACCCCGACCAAGGATCTCCGAAATTAGGGATTATATCGTCCGCCACGTCCCCGGCAGAGATGGAGTTCGAGCCCCAAAGGCCGCTGGCACCGCGAGGAGCTGTGGACGGTCGTGCAAAGGTCCACGAACCGGTGCCCGGTCCGGACACGGAAGAAGGACCAATCACGAACCCGCCCTGTGGTAACGACGGGCGGGGTGTGAATCGTGGGCGGTACGCAGAGGACGGGGATGTTAAACTACCCGGCGATGAGAGGATGGATGTTGACAGGTTCGTGGCCGGCCGTAAATGATCGGTCGACGCCACCAGCTGGAGCTTATAATCGCGCAGCCCGACCTGCTCACCTCCAGGGCGATATGGTGCGACGGGCCCGCCGATCGCGCTCACTTTCTCCGAGACGGCCACGCGCTCCTTCGGGACTGCCAGTGTGAGGGAGGCGGTATTGATATCCACCAGGGCGGGCTCGCCAGTGATGGCTCCAATGATTGCGTTACAGCCTGCCCCATGCGTGACGATCACCAAGATCGTATCGATAGGATCGTCCTCGTCGTCCGGGATCTTTGACTCTTCCGCGCTTTCGGACAAGGATAATTGCGAATGACGCCGACGTCGACCGGAGGGAAGGGACACATCGTGCTCCTGATACCATGCGACCATCCGCTCCAGGCCGGTATGAAAGCGCCTGTGCATCGTACTCCACTCCTCGCCGTATTCGCCCCCATTTCCCCAATTCGGCGGATCCCGCATGCTATCCCACGGATAGTCGATCCTCACACACGCATCCCGTGCGTGCGTGACATAACCGGTCGGAATCGGGCCGGAGGGCGAGATGGCATAGCTCGGCGTCGGGGGTAGGTACGCACCGTCCGGGATGGGCGGGAGATTTGTATTGATCTTGCTGAGTAACCTCCGGGAGCGTGGGGTGTCCGCGGACCGCAAAGTATCACAGCTGCCGGCTCGATTTCTCTGCCCCTCTCGACGCTCATTTGGCGTGCACACGGAATAGGTCTTGCAATCCTGATCTTCAATTGGGGGCGACAGGGGTTTGTTGCCAAGGCTGCCCCAGCCACCCGGGAAAAAGCCCGTGGGAGGCTTAGTATCGGCTTCCGGCACAATGCTGTCCCGGCGTAATAATTCGACCTTGGAGGCGGCCACCAGTCTTTCTGACTTTGGAGGTGGGGTGATCTCCTCAAAATAGTCGGGGGAGAGCCATTCCCCGAGAAACGCGTCGACGCGCAGAAGACATCGCTGATCACCGGGAGCCACCGAGGCACTGGTCACGGCACCGGTGGTAGGTTCCTGCGCAGACGACATCACGGGGGCGGACAAAAACCCATCGGGCTGATTCCAGCTCGGGCCTGGTCCGGTGCTATCGGGATACTGCTGGCTGATGCCAGAGCTGATGGCGATCGACGTTTGTAGACAGCGCAGATAGGGTGAGGAGTGGATAATAATTCGACGCTTTCGCTTGACAGGTCGTGGGCGAAACGATGGTAACGTCTCGGCATCTGTGTTCTCCGGGAGGATATCGGTATCCAGGGACTGTAAAACGTTGGCGATCCGGGCTCCCAGAGCACGGGACTGAAGCCAACCGCCATAGGAGAGTGGAGGGTCGTAGGGGGTTGGGGACGTCAGATGCCAGTTCTTATCGGCGGCATCTAAACGGGCACCATGTCTAGTAGCCGTATATCCCTCCGGTCAGCAACGTTTCGTGGACAACGAAAGACCGAACGCTGTGCCAAACATACCTCGCAATGATGATCGCGGCGGGGGCTTTCCCCATGGTGAGATATCAAATGTAGAACGGTTTAACCTCGACTCAAAAACGAGATGGTCGATGAGGGAAGAAAGGGAAGAAGAAAAGAAAAAAAAAAAAGACAAAAGAAAAGGCTATGTATGCACTGGCCAGTGAAGCGACTGGAGGGCCAAGTCAAGGCAACAACAGTGGAGTCCGTGGTGACTCGATGGATGTTTCGAACCTCCGGCGGGGTAAAAAAGGGGAACAAAAGTATCGTCTATAACCGCTTCACGCCATACACATCGAATGATTTATTTCTGGCGGGAGGATGGGAAGAGGATCAAAACCAAAATTATTTTTTTTTTAAAAAAAAAAAAAAAGGATCACCTCAAGTTGCATCAACGACATAACAAATGTGAGAGATCAACGGACGCAAGGAGTGGGAACAGAAAAGAAGACATGCTGCAGACTGACACCACATCATGTGTGGTGTTTGCTTTGCTTTGCTATTTTTTTTTTTTTTTCTTCTTGTTTGACTCGTCATTTCTTTTTTTGGTTTCTTGTCTTTCATTCTTTCTTTGACTGAATTGGCATGTGATTGGGATTATGTAACCAAATGAGGTCATCCGGACGCCACCCGATTGGGCCTGGTGCCGCGGGTAGCCTCAGGTACGGTCGGTTGTTGCCTTGATGCCGAACTGAAGAGTTGCGACTCACTGCGACTACGACTAGTCCTACAAACCAACGTTGGTCGTTCTCTAACCTTAAATTCTTAAATCCTTAATGCCTCATCTGCAGGCAGTGCATTCCGAGAGCCGAGGATACTGGAGAATTGTTTTTCTTTCCATTTCCGGAACGGAGCTAGCTTAGGGCCGCTTTTTTGCTCAGTGATTGAGGAGCGTGGGGACAAGGTAAGGGTGCGTGTGCTTGAGTATTAAGCTTGAGCTGGAGCAATCCGGGATCAATTCCAAAGTAATCCAGTAGCTTTTGCCAAGCTAACTATAATCTCCAACGGCAGGTTAACTAAAACTCATCAAGCGAAAAACCCATCTATTCGACTTATTGAGGGCATAAAAAATCACAAAGCCTCCAAATTTACGATTGAGGTCCTTTCATGCGCAGTAAACATTGAAATGATGTGTACCACTCACTACTGTAGTGAGGTCCAGCGAATAAAAAATCTCTGACTAAATGGCTTCTAGCCCGAAATTGATTGATTACGACAAATTTGATCACCAGAAGCTATGCTCATATCTCTGCCGCTCCTTGGTATCTGTGCTACACAATGTGATGGTTTCATACATATAGACCACTTTCTGGATGTAGAAAGCCAACGATTTTAGGGACTATTGGCGCTAAATAACCTGCGTATGGACAGCCAAGCTTTCATAGACAAAGGTCAACTATCCACTGGCGCGGCTGTTAGCAACATTTCGGCAGAACCCATCATGATAACCCAATTCAACCCAAAACCCATGTGGATAACCCATGAGTTACCCATCTAAATCTTTGCCTTGAATTTTCCCTTAGAGCCAAAGTATTTCGTTAGCGATCGGCAGGTATCAAAGCAGCAGCCGCACCACATGACCAAGTGATGCGGGGTTGCAGCTAAAGTGCAACTGCAACCCTTGACCGATAATTAATGCAATCAGCTGAGACAATGGTTACTCATCGGTAACCAAGTCATAAGAAGCCTTGTTGTCCCCAACAGCAAGATATACTATACTGTTCACAACTCTAACCTCATTTTGACTCCGCCCCCCCCCCAAAATATATCATGAACAATGGCAAAGTTAACACCGTTCAAGCGTCGTCCGCAAGGAACCCAGTTCCCGTCTCCCACTCATCAGATGAGTGCGAATTTCTGATCCCCAAGTCCAGCAGGCCGCACTGGACCGCGTACTTATGGGATACTTGGGACAAATCACCAGGGGAACGGCGATTTTTATTCAAGCTTGATGCTGCTATCCTCACTATGGCGTCGTTGGGGTACTTTATAAAGAATTTGGATCAAATTAACATCAATAATGCCTTTGTTTCTGGCATGAAAGAAGACTTGGGCCTCAACAGAAACGAGCTCAATTATATGCAAACTTGCTGGACAGTAGGCTATGTTATTGGGCAAATTCCAAGGCAAGTGCAGAATTGAATAACCACAAAACAAAAAAAAAAAAAAAAAAAAAAAAAAAAAAAAAAAAAAAAAAAAAAAAAAAAAAAAAAAAAAAAGAGAAAAAAAAAAGTTATGATAGTAATAATCATAGAATTCTTTGCAACCGACTCCCCCAAAACACATAGTATTTGCATTAACCATTGCATCATTGTATAGTACTCTTCTTTTGACGCGTATTCGACCTTCATTATGGATTCCTTCGTGTGAAGTTATGTGGTCCGTCTTGACTATTATCATGGCCAAATGCAGCAACGTGCAACAAATATACGTGCTACGGTTCTTCATCGGCCTCACAGAGAGTAGTTTTTACCCAGGCATGCAGTATATCATTGGATCTTGGTATCAAAAGCGCGAGCTTGGTAAGCGATCATGCATATTCCACGCAAGCAGTGCCGTAGGAAGCATGTTCTCCGGCTACCTCATGGCCGCCGTCTACCATCTCGACGGTCTAAATGGGTTTAAAGGTTGGCAGTGGTTGTTTATTATAAACACAATTATATCACTACCAATTGCGCTTTGTGGCTTTTTTTTCCTACCTGATGTGCCGGAGATCACGCAGGCCTGGTATTTCACTCCCGATGAGATTGTGCTGGCGCAGAAACGCATGCAAGCCGACGGTCGTGCCAATCGGGCACCATACACTAGGAACAAGGCTAAAAAAATCTTCTCTAGCTGGCATATCTACCTCTTGACCTTGCTGTACATATTGTACATGAATGGCGGCGGAGTATCGGCGCAGCCAGCATTTGCTATTTGGCTAAAGCAGCAAGGCTACAATATAACACAGATTAATACGTATCCTACCTTGACGACGGCCGTCCAAATCATCACCACGATAATCTACGCATGGATGTCGGATACCATCTTGCAAGGCGAGCGATGGTCGCCAATCATATTTTCAGGTGTCATGATTATTATTGTCAACACGAGCCTGACGATATGGGATATCCCTACTGGTTGGAAATGGGCTTGTTTTATACTAGCCGGCTGTTCTAGTGGAATTAGCGGACTGATATATGCGTGGATGCACGAGATTTGCGCCGAAGACAACGAGGAGCGAGCCTTAGTGGCAGGTTCAATGAACGAGATGGCGAACGTGGTCCAGGCATGGCTTCCGCTACTGATTTGGCAGCAGGTCGAGGCGCCAGAGTATCCAAAAGGGTATCCGGCGTCAATAGGGATTGCGGTAGCCATGATGGCCACGGCAATGACTATTAGACATTTGCAACGAAGGGAAGTAGCCTCGCGGCAATTGAGACTACATGAGACTGAATCAGATGCTCAGATTCAAAGGTCGCCGCTGGAAGAGAGGTTACTTATCCCGTAGCTGTTTTAGAGGACCATTAGAACGACAACAGGATCAGATGATAAAAATACATACAGCTGGATTATGATCTGGGTAATTATAAAGCATCAGAAAAGACTCAAGCTAGCGCTTCGCAGACGACGGCAACCGTGGCAGCTGAATGGGCACAACCAGGAGCGCAGAAATAACTGCGGTAATGAGACAGGACCCGAATGCTAGCCTTAATGCAGCCTCGTAGCTTTGCACTACCTGTTCCCGGTATGGTTGGTCCAGCTTCGCAATTGCCTGGACCGATGCCCGCACTAGGGCAATGACCTCATCTTTGCGCGGCCCATAAACAAAGACATGGAGATATCGTAAGAGTGCATTCTGAACAACGACGCTGCTAAGTGCGACGCCTAAGACTGTGCCTAGGCTGCGCCAGATGGCAAGAGTGCTCATGATAATGGCCTGCTCGTCACGCGTAGACGTGGCGAGGACCGCCACAGCGGTAGTAGTGTACTGTAGTCCATTCGCAACAGAGTATGGAACTAAGGCGAGTAAATACACAGCAACGGAGAAGCCACGTTGCATGCAGACGAGACATATGATAGTAGACAGATATAATACAGCGGCGCACACAAGTGGCCAATGCAGTCGGCGCGTCATGGTGATTAAGAGCCCGGTCAAAGCACCTGTAGCAGATGATACGATAGCCGGGAGCATAAGTCGCAGGCCAGACGACGTGGCGCTGGTTAAAAGCACGGCTTGAAAGTATAGCGGCCTATATTCACAGCACTATGGTTAGCATACGGAGAGATTGACGAATTCCTTAGAGAAGGAACTACAACAAAAAAAAGGACTCTGCTGTTCTTACACGTTGAAGAGGATGGCATTCGAGATTATAGCGCCGATGAAGTTAGAGATGATAAGATTAGCACGCGGCCTGTAGAAGATAAATCTCAGTGGCATGATGGGCTTTTCCGCGCGGGACTCGATCAATAGGAAGATTGGGAAAGTGCTACAAAATGCCATCAAGGAGGCGACGACAAATGGGTGAGACCCTTGATAAACAAAGTAGTTAGTCTAATAGAACTCTATACCAACGGGACAAGGCCATGGCATAGGCAAGTGGCCTTGTAGATTCACAATATCTTTTCAGCTATGAAAAAAAAACTTACAAGGAAGGATATTGCCGCCAAGATTCAAACCAAGAATGAGTGTTGACACAGCCAGAGTAAGCAAGAACGCGCCAAGCGCGTCAAACCCTCTAATGACCTGGCTTATAGACTCCCTCTCACCAAGTACGCCCAAGTTATCTGGAATCACTACTGACGCAGCCCCTAAGCATACTAGTAGTGGAGGAACCTGCACGCCAAACTCCCATCGCCAGCCTATTGTCTCGGCAATGGCACCACCGAATGTAGCCCCTAACCCGGAGCCGATACCAACTACAACGTTGATGTATGATAGGTAGGTGCCTCGGCGTCTGTACTAGCGTTAGTGTGAGAGCGTATCTTGGAGATTTTTTTTTTTTTTTTTTTTCCTGCTACGGAACCAACCAAGGCATTGAAAAGCAATGTTGGCCGGCCGGATACATACTCGACGGGTACCATGTCACTTATCATGATGCTCCCCATTACCAAAGTGCCTCCAGCACCTATTCCGCATACTGCCCTTGCAGCAATGAGGCTTTTTATGCTTGTGGCTAGCGAACACCACAGCGTGGCTATTGAGAAAATCGCCTGGGTGCCGAGAAACAGCGGCTTCCTGCCGAATGCGTCCGACAGGCGGCCAAGAAAAGGCTGTGTGATAGTCGACATTACCATGAAGGCCGTCGAAAGCCAGGATGCAGAGTGGGCTGCACCAAAGTACGACGTTATAGCTGGATGGGAAGATGCCATAATGGTCGTATCAAAGAAGCACATGAATTGCGTCGCGAGTATTTGCGAGAATATGATCCAGAACCGCGCAGTTGACAAGCCGGCTAGGAATAGAGAGGGCTTATCCGTCCTGTCGTCTACAGAGCTCTGCACCTGGCGTGTTGCAGTAGCGTCGCGTGGCTGCAGAAGGGGCGTCACCTCACTGGGGATCGGATCAGCAGACTTACTCGGCCTCCCCAGATCATCCCGATTGGCGGGTTGGGAGAGAGGTGGAAGCTTCGTATCACATTTGTCCATTGATTTCCCCATGACTATGACAGGTATCGGTATGCCATGAAGCTGTGTGGTTCAATCAAGGTCCCGGGAGTTGCTGCGAGCAAAGGGGCGAAACCCATGACGAACTCACCAATGTTTGCATTGTTTGTATATAGCTTTTGTTTAGTATTGACACAGACAACTGGAATGAAGGATTTTCATTAGCAGTTTATATCTAAGTTACAGGAGTTTACTATATCCCCGGTTTACTAATAATACTATTATTAACTTTGACCAGGATATTCGCAGGTGTGCGCGCTTGGCAGATCTGATTGATGAAATTATAAAGCGCCGCACTGATACTTTATCTGCCCGCCGATAGACCTCTTAACGCTACTGGAGCTGCGAGCCGAACCGCCCCCTGAAATTAAGGCTGAGAACTCGCCCCCACCGGCCCGCAGGTTAAGTGTCGATCAAGAGACTGTGGATCTGCGGAAATTGCGAGGTTGCTCCCAAGATAGCTTTACAATTAAAACTCTGCCATCTCAGATATACTTTTGCTTTTCTCTTACAGACTCTGGCTAATACCAGCGCCAATGCGTACGCATACATAGATATTAAACTAGAGCATATCAGCGGGATGCTGCTCGGCGAGATAGAACTGTTTCAAGGCGAGGACCTGTGAAAGAGCCCCCGGTCCCTTTCCTAGAAACCTCACGTACTTACTAGAGTTATCACCTTAAGGCAATGGCTAAGATGAAGCGAAATCCTAAAGAACAAAACCTTGAGTCTTAGAGCAAGCTCCCGTTGTAGAAGTTATCCCCTAGGCCCATCCCTGCTGCCATTGGGATAATTTTAATCGGCGCCACAGGTTTCTACCAACATCTAACAAACCCACAGACCGAGATCTTTATCACTTCCCTAAGCGCTATTGTGAAAGCGATTGAAGAAACGACTTTTTGCCGGTGGAAAACAAAGCCTCCAAAGAAGAAGAGATTAAGAAAATCTTGCCAAAACAGTACTATAATTTAGTAGATGTTTTCCCCAAGCAGGCATTTGGTATACTGTCCGCATTGCGCCACTGTGACTGCAAGATTTAGTTTGATGGAGAGAACCTCCCAAGGACTGCCCCTTTTTATAAAATGATCGCTGAAGAACTTGAGGCTGCAAAAGTCTATAGAGCTGAGAATTTTTATAAGGGCTGTATTGTTCTAAGCGTTGCATTGTTTGTCTTACTAATTCTTATAGCTAAAATACCCGGTAGAGGATTATATCTTTGCGTAGAGTACTGTAACTTAGGGGATTTTAAAAAGTGTATCATTCTTACTTCTGAACTATTGCCACAAGAATCCTGTCACGGAATCCCTAGCGAGGCTGTAGTGTTGGTGTACCGAGCCCTTCGCACCAGATTATGAATACCTGCAAACAAATACTTGGTCCAATGTGCAGGAGTCATCCTGGTCTGCCGTGCAGTATAAAACCAGTCCAAAGAGATGGTCGGATGATCTTTTGGTTGATTTCTCAATACTGAGTCAACCCCGAGAAGGGGTCGATCTCCGGGTATAAAGGGGTTTGTTCTGACTAGTATAGCAGAATAAGAATCAGTCTTTCTTATCTTAGACTTACTATCGGATTTTTAGTTGTTTCTACTTTGCTTTACCAACGTATCCTTACCTAATTGACGGGTCCTCTACACCGTAGTTATAGTACTCCTCTGTTACAAATCCGAACCGCCCTGCCTCCCTCCCCCCCCGAAGCGTCTACACATATGGAGCACAGTAGCTAAGAGGGACAGGGTTATTGAGGATCACCCAGAGAATGACGTTCCCCTGACTGGCCTCAGTCAGGGCTAAGGAAGGGGGTAATGTGATGAACTCACCCAGTAGCCTGTTTACAATGTTTGTATCTACAGTTCTACGTGAAAAGTTTCCGTTAAATGGGCCATTTTACACCAAAACTCGACGTCTGTAAATACAGATTTCTCAATATTTTTTATAATTTTGACTTGATGATTACCTAGAAAATCTCAAAATCTAAGAAACTACATATACTACCTCATTGGATAGTAATTTGTATGGAAAGCGATAATTTCTAAATTATATCTATCTTTCACTTACTACTACAACATCTGATATTATTTATATTTATGAAGATTCTAGTATAATGTAATTTAAATAATTGTCTATTACTTTTTTATCCATCAAATTAATCAGATTATTTACTTTCCTGAGAAAGTCCCATTTAAAAACATCAAGTTTTGGTGTAAAATAGCCATTTAACGGAAACTTTTGATGGGGACTGGTGGCTATTCCCCCCCCCCCCCTCACCACTCTCTTGCCACTCAAATTACCGCCCTTGGGCCTTTGTATAATCTGAATCGTCAGTCCCGTGTTTTTCAGTTTGTATCTCACGCATTTGACGTGGCCGTTTCGGATTACTTGTTCGGTCTGGCTCTTGGCGGTTGTGTGTGTGTCCCCAAGGAAGCAGAAAGCCGGGACAACCTAGCCGGTGCCATGAGAGAACTTAAGGCAAATTGGACTTTTCTGACACCTTCGGTCGCTCGAATGTTGGATCCCTGTGCTTTACCAGAGCTCAAGGTCTTGGTAATTGGTGGTGAGTCCGCCAAGGCAACAGACTTTACGACTTGGTCAGGCGCGGTGAGACTATTCTACGTGTATGGTCCGGCCGAATGCACTGTCTTCTCCACTCTACAGACCAACATCCAACCGAACGCCAATCCCGTGAATATTGGATCAGGGGTGACAGCCGCATGCTGGCTGGTAGAACCCAATGATCCAGAGAAGCTAGTTGTCATTGGGGCTGTTGGGGAGTTATTGATCGAGGGTCCGATTGTTGGTCGTTGTTACCTCGGGAATAAGGAGCTCAGTAGCTCATCATTCATTCCACCCCCAAAGTGGCTACGCGCTCTACGGCGAGGTAACCAAGTCAAAAAGCTCTATAAAACCGGAGACCTGTTGCGATACAGCCCAATAGGCGACGGGTCGCTCGAATTCGTCAGCCGAAAAGACAATCAAGTAAAGCTTCGCGGGCAGAGAATGGAGCTTGGAGAGATCGAGCATCAAGTTACGCAGTCTTTTCCCAGGGCAACCGATGCCATAGTGGAAATTATTACACCCTCGGACTTTGACAGCCAGAAACTGCTTGTTGCATTCATCTGGGACGCCGCCAATGCTATAGAACAACGCTCAAGTCCAAATCCAGGCACGCTGCCTGAATCAAACCTCTTTGTCTCACCAGATAGAGCTTTCAAACTTCGGTCTTCGAGCGCAGAGGTGGTACTACGGAAGAGCCTGCCGCCTTTTATGGTCCCTTCATTATTTATTCCACTAAAACAATTGCCCCTTGGCCCTACTGGCAAGGCCAATCGGCGTCTTCTCAAGGACCAAGCTTGCCTACTCTCCCGACAGGAGCTCAGTGTCTTCCAGGGATTTGAGACATCCATCAAGACACCTCCATCCAATGAGTCGGAAACCAGGATACGCCAACTCGTTGCCAATGTACTTGGTCTAAGTTCCGATGACGTGGGAATGAATGACAACTTTTTCCACCTAGGCGGCGACTCCATTAGTGCCATGGTTATTTCCGCACGGGCGACTGACTTTAGTCTGAGGTTAACGGCAGCAGATATTCTGGCTCATCCTCATCTCCGTGATATGGCCACTATAGTCATATGTGAGAGCATTGACCAGAGCTGCTCCTTTGAAGAACACCCGCCACCACTACCTTTCTCGCTGCTCCCAACGAACTATCACCACGAAGAGCTGATGCAGGAAGTGACGCAGCAATGCAATATAGACAGTGAGAGTGTTGAAGACGTATATCCGTGCACACCACTACAAGAAGGACTATTCGCTCTCACGATAAAGCAACCTGGTGCGTACGTCTTCAGATTCACGCTCGAACTCGCTCAAGATATTGATGTGGATCGTTTCCAAAACGCATGGGACACTGTGATGGAAACAAATTCCATCCTTCGCACGAGAATTGCATGTGCCACCAGCATGGGAGGCAACTTGGTTCAGGTCGTCATGCGCAAGGCTAGCTACAGACAATCACCTACCATAGATGGCCAATACCCTGTTGGTCTAGGCGAGCCGTTGTTTTGCATCCGAATTTTGGCACCAGACAAGGATGTGGATAGATATCGAGCAGTTGTGACTATTCACCACGCTCTCTATGATGGTGTGTCTCTAGGATTGATCCTGACACAATTATCGGCGGCCTATTATAATGGCGAGAATTCAATCTCACAGCCATATAGCTGCTTCATCAGGCACTGCCTCTCACTGCCCGCAGAAGATGAGATCAGACGCTTCTGGGATGCCGAGTTGGAAAACGCTACTTGTCCTTCATTCACAACAGCGCCCATTGATTCCTATTTCTTGCAAGCCCCCAAATACACGGAGCGTCGGATTACCCTTCCATCCGACACACGCATCAAGGCCCCGTTGTCTGCAACGCTCAAATTTGCATGGGGAATAGTCGTGTCAACGTTTACTGGAGAAAGCGATGCTGTCTTTGGCACCGTAGTCAGCGGCCGAATGGCGAATTTGAGAGGCATTGAGAAGATCTCTGGACCGACAATTGCGACTGTCCCATTTCGAATTCGACGAGTGCCCACCATGACCATCCAGGAGGCTCTGGATGAAGTGCAGTCACGAAGTCTAAGAATGATCCGCTTCGAACAGACCGGGTTGCAGCGGATCCGTAAACTCGGTTATGCGGACGCTTGTCGGTTTCAGAGTCTCTTGATAATACAATTCTCAGAGGAAGAGGACGTTCCCGAAAGCCCCTTGTACAAACTAGTTCAGGGAGAACCAGATAGGACCTTTCATACCTATCCCCTGACAATAGTGTGCACTCCCTCGGTCGAGTCAGTCCATGTTCGCGCGACGTTCGATTCTGAGGTGATACCTACGATCTTGGTGGATCGACTTCTGGATCAATACTCTCGCATCCTCGTACACATCAATACCATGCCGTGGAAACCTGTGTCTTCCATCCCTTCACAAAGCACGGACGATGCGAGACGAGTATGGGCTTGGAACGAGATTGTCCCTCGCAGGGAAGATACCTGTGTCCATGAGATCATTACAAGCAACCTTGCCAAGCGGCGGCGTGCTCCCGCGGTCTGTGCGTGGGATGGTGAGTTGACGTATGAAGAGTTAGAGGACATGTCTGCAAAACTTGCAGCGCGCTTAACGAGTCTCGGAGTAGGCGTTGGGACAATGGTTCCACTATGCTTCGAGAAATCACAATGGGCGGTAGTCGCTACATTGGCAGTGCTCAAGGCTGGTGGTGCGTTTGTTCCTCTAGATGTGTCACAGGCCGCAGGTCGAAGAGACACTATCCTGGCTTGCGTAGGAGCAAAGGTGATGCTGACATCCGCCAAACATGCTGTAACGCTTGCTGCTGCTAATCGGATTATCATTCCCGTGGATGATGTGAGTATAAGGGCTTTACCAACAGTGGCTGCCCCCTTATCGATTCCAACGTTTCATGGGCCGGCCTCTACAGCATACGTGTTCTTCACGTCTGGAAGCACCGGGCAGCCAAAAGGGGTTGCTGTGGACCATGGCGCTCTCAGCACCAGTTGCCTCTCCCATGGGTCGAAGATGGGGTTCAACGAACAGACAAGGATGCTTCAATTTACCTCGTACACCTTCGATATAAGTCTTATGGAGATATTTACAACGCTCATATACGGGGGCTGCATCTGTGTCCCATCCGACGCTGACAGGTTCAATGATTTGGAGCTGAGCGCCGACATCATGAAGGTCAATGCCGTGTCGCTCACTGCATCCGTGGCAAGACTTGTAGAACCACACCGCATCCCCTCCCTGGAAACCATCATCTTTGTGGGGGAAAACGCAACTGACGATGATTTCAAGAAATGGGCCCACCTTCCTCAAATCTTCGACGCGTATGGTCCCACCGAATGCACCATCTTCTGTTCAATAAACAAGGTCCAGGTCCGCAACGGTGGTGGTTCTCATATCGGAAAGGCTGTCGGTTCAGTGTCCTGGGTCGTGTCTCCAGATGATCACAACCAGCTGGTGCCAATTGGAGCTGTCGGAGAACTGCTTGTGGAGGGACCAATCCTAGCCCGAGGCTACTTAGGCGACGTGGAAAAGACATGGGCAGCCTTCGTCGAGGATCCACCTTGGTTAGTACAAGGCATCACAGGTCACCCTGGCAGACGTGGCCGACTTTACAAGACAGGCGACCTGGTGCGGTACAACGAGGACGGGAGCTTGGTCTACTACGGGCGTAAAGACACCCAGATTAAGATCCGGGGTCACCGTGTGGAGTTGGGCGAAGTGGAATGTCATATACGCGACTGCGTGGTCGGGGTGAATCAGGCGGTAGTGGTGGCCATTACTCCGGACGTAGGGGATGCTGGACCTTTGTTGGTGGCCTTCCTGTGCTTTGCTGATGCGAAGCATTCATCGGAAGACGATATCCGTGCCATTACAATCCCATGGTCAACAAAAGACACACTTGCGGATCGCTTACCGACGTATATGATGCCCAGTGTATATCTTGCCGTTGGACAGCTGCCACTAAATACATCTGGCAAGATGGATCGCCGCCGCCTCCAAGATATCGCCACCAATCATTTCCGAAGACGGCTGGCCAAGGGGGGCATAAAACAGGCTGTGCAGCAGCAGGACCACCCCCCTGAGGAAGGGGGATTTAAGCTGCAGGACTACCCTCCAAAAACAACCGCATCATCATCTTCTCTACCTTCAACATTCCGTGACTGTTCCAATGAGACAGAACGACGGCTCCGAGCAGCTTGGGCGACAATTCTTGGACTCCAGAGCGAGACAATCAGTGTCGATGACAACTTTTACGACATTGGTGGGGACTCTATTCGAATCATCAGCCTCGTGAGGCTAATCCAGAATGAATTTGGCACTCATCTGGGGTTGTCATTGATCAACAGCCGCAATACAACAATTGCCAAGATATCCGAGTTTATCAATACAGGGTCAGGGGCGGGTCCAACATTTGACTTGGAGGGAGAGATAGGAGCCGCATTGTCATCGACCTGGACAGCAGCAATCTCTCAGTCATGGTTCAACCCAGCCAAGCCAGTTCATGCACCCGCTACTGTATTCCTCACGGGCGGAAATGGGTTTCTCGGTACTCAGATTCTGCGTTGCCTTCTAGCATCGAATACAGTTGAACGAGTAGTTACTCTTGTTCGTGCCGCCTCTGCTACTCAAGGGTTAGAACGGTTGAAACAGACAGCAGCCGTTGCGGGGTGGTGGAGGACTGAGTACGAACCACGCATTGAGGTTTGGATAGGGGATCTGGAACTTAGCAGACTGGGGCTGAGTGACTCCCAATGGCGTCAGTTGGCAGGCACGGCGACAATCGATAATATCGACGCAATCATTCACAACGGCGCTGTTGTGAACTGGAATATGGACTACGATAAGCTGCGACCACCAAACGTGCTGTCTACAATTGAGCTTCTCAAGGTTGCCGTCATGTCTCGTATTTCGCCACGGTTTGTTTTCGTCTCTGGCGGCGCCGTAGCTGAATTACATGCCAACCCGGGCAGCACGGTTGTTGTGGAACAAATAAGCAGGAGTAATGGGTACTGTCAAAGTAAATTTGTTGCAGAGTCTATTGTTCGTCGCTTTGCCTCTCAATTGCCGCTCTCTCAGAACCGGTTTTCGGTCATAAAACCGGGCATGATCATCGGAACTGCCAACGAAGGGGTTGCGAACCTCGACGACTTCATCTGGAGGGTTGTTGCCTCTGCTTCGCGGTTGCAGCTGTACCCCTTAGAGACCGAAGAGAGCTGGGTGCCAATCACAGATGCAGGGTTTATCGCAACCCAGACTGTTACCCAGATACTTTCGAACGACATCTCGTTATATGTCAATGTGGCGAGCAAGTTCGGCCTAAGCGCTTCTGACTTTTGGGAACAGGTCAATTCTGAGTTGAAGCATACATGCGAGCCAGTACAATGGTGTGTTTGGGTCGACCGAGCCCTAGACGACATAAATCAAGTTGGCGAAAGCCATCCGCTTTGGCCCGTGCAGCAATTTCTGAAGAGCAGAAAACACGGCATTTCGATACCATCGCCGCTCTCGCCCCCAAATAGAACAGTGCTTTGCGAAGCTGTCAAAGCTAATATGCGTTATCTTGGGCGGGTTGGATATCTTGAATGCCGACAAAGTAATTATTTGAAAGCACAGCCTGGAGTTCTTCATCGGTCAACTGCTGTCCCATCATTGAGCCTCCAGACACCAACGCCAGATTAAACCATCACAACGTGGCTGGAAGGATGCTAGTCTCATTAGCACGCCGCGCTAGGAGATAAACACTCAGTGAGATCGGGGTCGTGTTTCTTTTATGATAATTTCCAAATGGCATTCTGAATTAGTTAAAATGCGTCGGCCTATATCTACGACACTTGCCATCCTTACTAGATCACTTACTAGATCATTGTCTCTTGAATCTATCAACATGACTCTGTGAAGAAGACATCGCTTAGGCAGAAACACAGCGCTAGGCCTAATTATGCAGCGTCAACATTATACGGTGGGACTTTCAACTTGAACTCCCCAGGTTTAGCGTCGTATTATTCCAGCTAACCTTTAGGCTCGCCTCCTTTAATCACTTAGAAGCGGTTGCCAGTGGCATTATTATTTAACTTATTTTAATATAATGTTGACCCTAATGTATCTGGCAGAATTGCTGACTGAATGATTGTATTTAATTATGTTGAAGATATGGCGTAGACTGGAGCAAGTAGTTTAGTCTGTACACCGTTTAGAGAACAGGGTAAGTCACGTGAGTGATGGCAGAGAGCGAGCGGCAATCCGGGAGCGACCGGAGCTGCCGGTGCGTGCTCACTGGGCAGTCAGTGAGTGATCCAAAGCGCACACTCACGTGTTGCCCTCACAAAAAGCAACAGCATCCGAATCGTGTAATAGGACACTCGCAGCAAAACATTTCACTTATGACTTATGCACTAAATAGTACGAGATGGTCTTTCGGACCGCCAGCAATAAAACTACGGACTACTATCTACTTCGTCCACCGAATATACATCAAAGACTAACCAATCGTACCTAGTAGTACGTCACTAACTCCAGAGTAAATACGGAATAAATAATACATGACTATATATTGTAAATACCGAGGTAGTAGTGCTCTCTCACTCGGCTAGCTGAGGCATAGATCACGTGTGGGGCATGGCATCATGTGCCACAACAGAGACTGAACTGGAGAATCATGGGACTTCAATGTCCCATTAGTAGTAATAGCTAGTTATTGAGTAGTTACCTAAAAAATTAGGAGTGGCTATTGCGAGGATATGTTCTACTCCTCTCTGCGTCCGATCAATAATTTCACTCTCACGTTGTGAAGGTTGTACCGAGATACATGTTACCAATTATATATAGTCGTTAATAGGTATATTATGCGTACGGAAGGGGGCAGATTCCAGTTTCCGTCACAAATAATTTCTATCCTGCAGCTACTGGAACCATGGATCCGATATGATGAATAATTCATTCCTAAATCATCCTTGTGATTGCATCCTCGCAACTGCCGTATCTTGTCAATCCAGTAGTGTGGCATTCATTCCGAGCCCGAATCCTCTCCCGTCGGGATACAAACATCAAATCCGACGGGAGTCGAGCGGACCCCTGATGCACGCCCAATGACGAGAGCACAACGATCAAATCACCTCTGGTCAATCTGATCGAGCCCATTTGCTAATCAGCATCCAGTAAGGTCGGTACGGATTGGAATCATTCCCTGTCTGGATTGCTTCCATCCCCGATCATGGCAGATATAAAGGACTTCACTCCCCGGCGAGAGCTGGACCTTTGTTTCCTGTTGAAGAGCCGTCGAGAGACTAGTAAGTCTACTGCAACGCGATGAAGACCCGTGGGATTAAGACGATGGAGTCTGATAAGTGCGACGCGACGCCCTCTCTGTCCGCATCGAGATCCGATATCAGCCGCGATGAGCTGGATGGGAAACGGCCACACGGCCCAAATGACGACCCCGAAACCCTGACGCGCACCGAGACGACAATGTCCGCCGTGGTGCCGCCGAAGGAGCTATGGCGGGAATCCCTCTTTGTAGTGGTGGTCTGCATGGCTCAATTCATGACGCAGGCGGGTCTGTGCATGTCGATCGCCCCGGTCTACATCATCGGCAAGAGCTTCCAGACGTCGATCCCCGGCGAACTAAGTTGGTTTGCGGCGGCATATAGTTTGACGGTCGGCACCTTTATCCTAGTCTGCGGTCGGCTCGGCGACGTCTTCGGCCATCGGTTGATGTTCATCATCGGTTTTGCGTGGTTTGGTCTGTGGTCTTTGCTGGCGGGCTTTAGTGTCTGGTCGAATCAGATCTTCTTTGACTGCTGCCGCGCCTTTCAAGGAATGGGGCCCGCCATGTTGCTCCCCAACGCGATCGCCATCCTTGGGCGCGCCTACCCACCGGGCTTGCGCAAGGAAATGATCTTTAGCTTCTTTGGAGCTACCGCGCCTAGTGGGTTCATTGTCGGGGGCGTGTTCTCCTCCATCTTGGCACAGATGGTGTGGTGGCCATGGGCATACTGGGTCCAGGGCATGGTGTGCTTTGTCTTGGCCGTGTTGGGTGCGGTGGTCATTCCACACACTCCACGGCCTCATTTCCAGAAGGACTTTCCTGTTTGGGTGCGACTGGATCTTCTAGGAGCAGCGGCTGGTATCGCCTCCCTCGTGCTGATCAATTTTGCATGGAACCAGGCCGCGCTGGTCGGATGGACCACGCCTTACACTTATGTGCTGCTTGTCGTGGGTGTTATCATCTTCGGCGGCTTCCTGTGGATTGAGCGCCTGGCCCAATGCCCGCTGCTGCCAAGTTCCGTCCTAACCGGGGACCTGGCATGGGTGCTGGGCTGCATTGCTGCCGGGTGGTCCAGCTTTGGCATCATCATCTACTACTTTTACCAATTTATGGAGGAGATCAAGGGTGACTCTCCGTTATTAGTCACCGCGAAATGGGTTGCCGCGGCTCCGTCCGGTGCCATCGCGGCTCTGCTGACCGGATTCTTGCTCGGCCGATTGCCCCCGAGTGTCATCATGTTTTGCGCGATGGCCTTCTTTACCGCCGGTCTGTCCGTCTTTGCAACGGTTCCTGTGGACCAGACCTACTGGGCTCAGGCATTCGTGGCGAGTCTTATCACGTCATGGGGCATGTAAGTGGATTGATTATCTCTCCTAGCCAAGCGTAGACCGTCTTAACCTAGTGTGACAGGGATATGTCCTTCCCATCTGGCACGCTCATTCTCAGTAATTCAATGCCGCACCACCATCAAGGCCTCGCTGCGTCCCTCGTCACCACCACGGTGAACTACTCCATCTCTCTGGGGCTGGGATTCGCCGGGACGGTGGAGTCAAACGTGAACGACGGTGGACGCAATATCCTCCAGGGCTACCGAGGAGCTCTCTATCTGGGGACTGGTTTTGCGGGGCTGGGTCTCGTGGTCTCGATCCTGTTTATGTTTGTCTCGTGGAGGCGCTCTCAGGCGTTGCGCAAGTGTGGCGGAGCCTGGTAAAAACAACATTAGAATATCGTTGTACTGTACTTATCTCGCTATCTAATCTAATCTAATCTGGGGGATGAGGTCATCACCCGTTGCCGAGTGCGGGAAAAAAGCCCCCGATCAACATCAAACCAGGCACCCACATTTCACAAGTAGTACTTTCACCAAAGCATCTCTTGCCTGGACAGGTCTGTGGATAGCTACGATGGAAGCCCACAATATAGCCGTCGCCACCATTGCCGCCCAAGTCCACCAATTCCACAAACGGCAACAACCCTTCCGCATCTACCATGGCTCCACGAATAGCACGCGACAGTCGCAACACAGCGCAGCCAACACCGTCAACACCGCACATTTGAACCATGTCCTCGCCGTGGACACAGACCGCAAGACGGTCTTGGTCGAACCCAACGTCCCCATGGACGAACTCGTCCGGGCGACCCTCCCGCACGGGCTCGTCCCGCTCGTCGTCATGGAATTCCCCGGCATCACTGCAGGCGGCGGCTTCTCCGGAACGTCCGGCGAGAGCAGCTCCTTTCGACACGGATTCTTCGATGCGACCGTGAACCGGATCGAGCTAGTCCTGGCCGATGGCGACATCCGTACAGCCTCACAAGATGCGCCCGACGAGCAAGAACTCTTCTGGGCGGCGGCTTCATCCTTCGGCACCCTCGGCGTCGTAACCATGCTCGAGATCCAATGTCGCAATGCAAAACCCTACGTCGAAATGACCTACCACTCCACCTCGAGTATGTCTCAAGCAATGACGGTCTTCCGCGAGGCCACCGCATCCCCCGAAACGGAATACTTGGATGGCATCATCTATGCCCCGGACCACATCGTCGTCTGCGCCGGTCGCCTGGTCGACTTGCCCTCCAACCAAACACCCATCCAACGCTTCACACGCGCCCAGGACCCTTGGTTCTACATCCACGCGCAGCGCCAAACCCGGAAAATCCACCGCCCGGACGCTGCACCTCCCGTCTCGGTCACCTACTACGTCCCCATCCAAGATTATCTCTTTCGCTACGATCGCGGCGCATTTTGGACTGGCCGGTACGCCTTCAGCTACTTCATCACGCCGTTTAATCGCATTACACGGTATATCCTGGACACCTTCATGCACACCCGAGTCATGTATCACGCCTTACATGAGAGCGGGCTCTCCAAACAACACATCATCCAAGACGTGGCGGTGCCGTACAAAGCGACCGGGGAGTTTCTCGCCTGGCTTGATAACAAGGAGACTTTCGGTGCGTATCCCATCTGGTTGTGTCCGTTGCATCATTCGCAGGGAATCATGGCTCGCGGCGCGGAGGCAGGACCACATCAATCCCTGAAGGAAGAGGACCCGGACGATGACGACGACTGTCTGATGAACTTTGGGTTGTGGGCGCCGTCCCCCCATGCGACGGATACGGGGGCGTTTATTGCGCAGAATCGGCGGTTGGAGGACAAGGTAAGGGAGCTGGGCGGGAAGAAGTGGCTGTATGCCCATGCGTACTATACCGAGGACGAGTTTTGGTCAATCTATGATCGGAAGCGGTATGATGCGTTGCGGGAGAAATATCATGCGACGCATCTGCCGGATTTGTACCAGAAGGTGCGGGTTAATTTGAGTCCCACGGGAGCCGGGGCCACCGAAGGATGGGTTGATTGGGCCAAGAGGATGGCGTGGGAGACGTGGCCGGTGTGTGGGTTGTACGGAGTGTATAGGGCTTGGAGAGGAGGGGACTATTATTTGATCAAGAGCAAGACAGACTGATGGTGAGAGGCAATACGCTTCCTTTCCACTTGCATGCTGTTTACGCAAGCGGGCGAATTATTCTTCTAAACTAGTATTCTTCCACGCAGATACATTCGGTGGCTCGCATCGAAGCTAGGACAGGCATTGTAAGAATATCACTGGTGTCATAGTATACCACATCTCGTTATTCACCGGAGGACACATGGAGTTGAGTTGTGTGAGCCTTTGTATAGACTTCCAAAATTACTGGACACCCACGGGCCGCGCCCCTGACAGGTTTACGACCCGACCTCCGCCCGCCGCAAGGCCACTGCCCGCCATGGGCGGCGGAGGTTGGACCCAACCAGGGACTCGGTCGTCTTCCGATTCGCGGGCGGAAATAGTCTGCCAGACATTCGGGAAACCGGTCGGCAAGGCGCCACGCAAACGTGCACCGGGGATGGCGAACCGAGGATTCTTGTGGGTTAAGTAACCGCGCATCAGCCCTTGGGTGAGAAGTGACGCTAAGATGGATTCAAGCTCTCGTATCATGGGCGTTGGCTTTCCTTGCTCAGTCTCTGAGTCTAGCTCGCCACGGTGGGTATATGGATCTAGCTCATACTGCGAGTAGTCGGCGTCGGGCTGTCCATCGACCAATACTCCCGGCGGATTAGACTGCCATTGCCCCATGACGTCAAAAGATCCGTCTGGCGTCAGGAAGTCTTCATATTTAGACATCAAGTCGGGGTCCGGTTTGGTCTCCGGGCCATCGACCTCATCAACTCCGGCGAAATCGGGATCTGGTAGTTTATACACTAATGGCGACCCGAACTCGTTACGCCCGTCTTGTGCATCGCGGGGTTGACCGGACGGAGCGAAGCTGAGAGCGCCATGCAAAGACTGCGCATGCTGCGACTGGAGCCATCGCACGGCGGTTTCAAGTTTGTGGAGGTATAGGAACGGAGGAGGTCCCCGCTGGGCCGAGCCTTGGGGCTCACCGTGAAAGCCACCGTGGATGAATACTTTTCGAGCAAGCGCGCGCCATACGAGGATCTCGCACCGATTGCGCAGGGCAAGTAAGATGCCTTTCCGCGCGAACCATTCGGTGGCCGGTGAATCGATTGCTAAATGCTCTCGGAAGGCAATGTAATCGCCGCGAACGATGAGTCGGCAGATCGGAACAAATTTGTCGGCTAGTCCCTCTGCTTCCGGCCGTTGTAGCAACTCCAATGAAGGAAAACGACCCATGATGATGTTACATGGTATTAGGTATGTCAAGATGACTCGCTTTTGGCTCAGCGCCTGATGATGGCATGTGTCGTAGGCGGATTGAAGGGCGATTTGGGCTGGGTAAAAGAGATTGTTGGAAAATAGATACCGTCCAAGGTAGTAAAGGTAGGTCACTCTCTGGGAGGCGGGGAAGTACTTCAGGGGCGGGGACTGGGCGCTGATGCTGGAAAACATCTGTTCGGCATTGCGGAGTTTCCCGCACTGGAGATATGTGGGTTAGTTCACGGAAGCTGTCGAAGAAGAGATCTCGGTTTGGCCCCGTACCTGGAAAAGCAACTTTAGGCACAGGTTGGCCATGAGATAGATGCCCACCCTCTTGCCTTCGGGCTTGCCGTGGACCCCGGGGGTCCCGCTGCGATCCGTGAGGCACTTGATGAATGCTTCCCGGACGACATTAGCAGATTTCTCGACCAATGTCACCTTCTCAATGCTCTCGTCCTGATCGGAATGACCCTCCATTCTCAGCAGATGTGCGATCAATTCGGGGCGGCGATCGAGCCCCATGGCCAGCTTGGCGAGGACTTTGGAAAGGTAAAGAACAGTCGGTAGTACGATCACACCGTATTGACTGTCACCGAGCGCAAGGACAGATTGGCTATGGGCGGAGAGGACCGCAGAAACAATCAGTAACGGACGAGGACAACAGGGGCCCAGCGCTACGTCCGATGGCGGCAATATGCAGTATACCATAGAAGAGTAGTGCGAGGAGGGATTGAGGTGAAAGGTAGACCCAGAAGGACTTACTTCACCAGTCCTTTCAGCAGGTTGTAGGTTTCGAGCAGATTGTCGACGTTGACATCGCGGAGAAAGGTGAAATACAGCTTCATGAAGGTTGGGAATGCGGTCCAGGAGCTGCCGTTCTTGGTGCGTGGGACAAGTCCTTCGCATCGGCGCAGGAGATCAGCCTCTTTCGATCCATTGGGATATTGTCGCCGTAACTCCTCGACCATCTGCCGATAAATGTCGGACAGCGGAGGTTCGATCTGTAGGAAGTCTTGGAGCTTCGAGCCGTCGCGATTGCGGATTATGTCTGAGATCCCTGACAGGAACCTGTCAAGGACCGGAGCACCTTGCGTGGCCATTTTTGTGAGGGACGGGTTTGAGGAGATGGTTGGGTAGAGAGCGTTCAAGGAATGGAAGCTGGTAGGAGATTGAGATTCGTCATGGGCGTTGGAGTTCGCACGATGCGTTGAGCAAAACGCTTTAGCGAGAGTCGCACATAGCTATGGGGATTCAGTATGCCAACTGGGAGTTCGAATAACCGTGGTGGCACGGTGGAATTGGTGCGTGGAGATTGAATGGACACCATTAAACTGGAAGCTCACCTTCCATGCCTATCGTTAGAAGGTTCGGGTGTGGAGCCTTTCCCCCCGACCGCCCTCGAGCCAATCGGTCACGTTTTGGGCAGAATCCGTATCATCTTTCACGAGTATTATTTCCACTCCACGCCATCTTTCACAACACCAGTGACAATGGGACTCAAGCATGGATTTCCTCCGGTTTGATCTGGACGTATCCTGGTGGTATTGGATCCTCGTTCTTAGATTCAGTGGATCATGTCCCGTCTGATTGATGAAGATCAACCATCTCCGAATGATGACGTTGTGACACGGGATTCCAGACTCCACGCCCAAGCGATTTGTACAGACTGGAATTTCATATGAGCGATGAATCCATGAGTGACTCTGTACGTCCAGCATATGGAGTGAAAGGCCGAAGGAACGTCAATAATTGGCTCCAAGATGGAGCTAACCGGAACAGGCAATCCTCCGATAAGATAAGATGTGGGCTGGGAGGATGCCTGAGAAAACAGGACGGACGACAGAGGGACGGACAGGGAGAGAAATGGGATGGCATGAGGGAGGAACATAACGTAATGGAGCCTGGATTCTGACCAGGTCTATAAGCATGATGACACCTTTCTTGCGTGGCTTTTCACATGCATTGAACAATAACAGAAAAGGAAAGAAATAGGACGTTCCGACAAGCGATCCACTCACTACGTCATGGGTTTGGATTTGGCTGCCATTGAAAAAGGGCCTCGAATCTCGTCTTGTTTTCTTTCTTCTGCACACAAACAACTAACGACACACTGGAATCTAATCTAATTGTTTTATACCTTTCCTTCTGGCATCAGTTAACTGGCCAGCTTCTGTGGATTCGCAAGAACAGCCCACCATGGTTCAACCGGGGACGTCTCAGTCTACTTGGGTAGACTTCATCAAACACCCTGTTGTTGGCACCTTCACCGTCTGCTATCTGCTATTTCAAGCCGCCATCAACTGGTTCTTCGCGCCGGCACCTCCACCGCCCACCTCGCTCGTCAATGGTCTTCCTAAAAAACGAGTGGCGGTCATTGGGGCCGGCTTAACCGGCGTGTCGGCCGCAGCTCACTGTGTCGGTCATGGTTTCGACGTTCAGATCTTCGAGGGGCGTTCCAAAACGAAGGGATTGGGGGGCATCTGGAGTGTATGTTTTTATTGATGTGCTGATTACAAGACAATGGCTAATACAATGATGACCTCGCAGAGAGTAAACTCCACGTCCTCTTTGCAGATTCATAGTATTATGTACCGATTCCATCCGTCGGTAAAGTATGATAACGCATATCCGACCCAAGGGGAGATTCGTGCGCAAATAGTAGACCTGTGGAAGCGCTATGGCCTGCACAAGCATACGGAATTCGACACCCCCGTGACCTCTGTGAAGCAGGACAAGGATGGTAAATGGATCATCAATGATGATGATGAGAAGTACGGCCGCTTTGATGGTGTGGTAGCATCAGTAGGGGTGTGTGGAGACCCCAAGATGCCACCGTTGCCCGACCAGGATCAGTTCAAGGGAAACATTTACCATTCGTCGGAACTGGATGGCAAGGATGTGGAAGGGAAAAAAGTGCTCATCATCGGTGGTGGTGCCAGCGCCATTGAGGCCCTGGAGTTCGCAGTTCAGTCGAAAGCAGCGGAAATAGATGTGTTATCGCGGTCAGATAAGTGGATCATTCTCCGCAATGTGCTGGTGCAGTCTTTGTTGGCGTTGAATATCTTTGGGATGGAGACCTCCTTTTCCTGGATCCCGGAATGGCTCCTGCACAAGCTCTTCTATCGTGACTTGGAGGATATTGCCCCGTCGGGCGGCCTATTCACGACAACGCCGATGGCTAACTCGGAGCTCTTCAACAAGATTCGGGAGGGTAAGGCGCGCTGGTTACGCGGCGATATTGTGTCCGTGAAGGAGAACGGAATCCTTTTCAACCATCGTGCAAGGAAAGTGCCCAAGGGCGGTCCAGGCCATGAGTCGGTCGTCACGGGAGATGTCATTATCATGGCGACAGGCTTTAAGCGTCCCTCGCTATCCTTCTTGCCTGACGATGCGTTCGAAGAGCCCTATAGCCCACCGAGCTGGTATTTGCAGGTGTTTCCTCCAAAGTATCCAGAGATATGCGCCAACAATAGCACCTATATTGATGCGATTGGCACCGTGGGAAATATGCACATTGGCATCTACACGCGCTTTTTGCTCATGTTCTTGACGGATCCCTTGACCCAACCCACGGAGGGTCGCATGAAGACCTGGATCGACTTTACGCGCTTTGTGAAGCAGCATTCCCCGACGAATGCGTTTGATTTCTTCACGTACTCCGAACTGATCTACTGGTTTGTGTTTGTGATCCTGGTCAACCCATTCCGGTGGAAGTGGGCACCATTTGTACTGTTCGGTGTGGGCCGATCGCTCCCGATGGGGGTCGTCAAGCAAGAGGAGTTGTTTCGCAAGCAGTTGAGGAATCAGCGTTAAAAGCATCTTTTCGGCTACTGAGTTCGGGGTGTTGGTCGAATGAATAGTGCTCTTCCATTCTCTTATATTTGGCCACTGATACGAAACTGGTCCATGCGACACATGAATGATTAATGAGGTTATGTCTGTTTACATAGTTCAAGCCTGTTCCGCGGTATGTAGCAATCGATTTAATCAATGAACATTGATACATGTCACCATGCAACAGCTGGCCATGCTAGTGCCCTATAATTCAGACCACTAGTTATCTGCCGCAAGTTTGTTGTAGATGCAGTGCGCTCCGAAAAGCTCAACTGCCCACCCTCTTTCCACCCATGTCTAATTAATGACCCAGTGGAGATAGCCCGTAGCCAACCATCAGATGCATTATTATAATCGGATTCCCACGGTAAATCGCCCCTCGTCCGGTTGTTGAAGTAGCTGGCGGAAGTAGGCGGATATCAAGACGTCAGCCAATACCCCTGGAGCCAGAGCTTCTCCGCCCAGAGGCTTTCGTTCTCATGCTAGGAATGTAGCCGAGCTACAGCTGACATGATTGGGTGACCTTTGCGACCAGCAGACCACCGAACGGATCTGACATCGTATTGGAGTGGACGACTCAAGACCCGATCAAGACTTCTGTAAGGCTGTGTTTGGGGTATCGTGGCGCACGTGTTCCTCTTAGATGTGGTGTGCTGGCCGGACTGTGTGGCAACCAGCATTCCCATATTAGCTACAGCGGATGGGACATCCCAGACAGGAAATCGGTCAGCTTGGCAGGTTTCTCCATGGGGTCGGGATCTATTTGCCGGAAGGGCTGGGGCGACCATGCCACCGGAGGGAAATACCGAGATATGGGAAAGATTTGAGTGAACTATGAGAGATCTGGCATGAAAAATCCATACGGGTCGACTGAAGCGCGAGGATCAGTTGTAAAACGTCATGTACGATGCTAGTATGGTTCGATCAGGATTGGAGCAAAGGGTGGACTCTACATCGGGGGGAGATTCAACAATCTCGTCCAGTCGGATAAAGCCTCCTCGAATGGCTACAAGGACCAATGAATGGACACCGGAAATGCCGTCATGAGAGAAGCCAGTGTGATTCTCCTCTTTACCCCAACGGTCCGCTATTGCCTAGAGGCCTAGAATGACAGAACAGCTTCAATGCTTTGATGTTCTGGGCAGTCATCTCGGGTCTGTCTCAGTGAACGAACAGAACCTAGATAATCTGGCGCCTTGCTCGCTCCACCCCAGGTACATTAAGTTCAATGGTCCCCTTGGCGCAGCGAGAGACAGACTCGAGGAGACGTCATATCCGGAACTGACTTTCGGAATTGCATGATGGCAAAATGCGCCTCGGGTCCGACGAGGGACACTCTCACGAAGTGTCGTGTGGGCTGACTTCTTTACCATGGTTCGTCCCGTACCGGTATAAAGCTAGCAGTGAGCTCAATAACCCCAATGGGTAATATCGCATGTTTTGCTTCATGCATAGAATAAAATGGCGCACAACTCAGACAAGGAATCTGCACTACCCCCACCGTTCTCGGAAATATCCGATATTGGCTAATATGGACCACCCCCGCAGGGCATCCAACTCTATGTCCGTTTAAGCCTTGAGGAGGCGGCATTGTGTGGGCGGACTGAGGACATGACGGTACAAGTCGACCCTTACCACCGCATAACATGGTCCTATCCGAACCTAGTGAAGTTGTGTATGGCCTGATTGGGGACTGCAAGGGCTAGAGTCCGCCAATTGAGGCTCTCTCGCTGATATAGGCCATTTTTGATCATCCACCTCATCAGCTTGACCGGGCCGGTTCGGAAATGGAAGGCGCATGTCGTGTGAAGTTATGGCGTCGGATTATTTCCGAGAATCACCCCCCTGATGAGAGCGTTGGAAAAGTGGGATTTTGAACCGCAAAGCCTAGTGTACCTCTAAGCTCTTCTGTCCACACACACACACACAGGGTGGGGAGCATGCGCGACAGAAATTGGGAAAAGAAACTCTGTGGATTGGCCAAGCGTGGAAATGAAATTATTTGGTTGACCATGACTCTTTGGGGGCACGGTAGGCATAGGTATCGTCGTTCTAGGGCAGGTCGGCGCCGACTCACTGAAGAGAGCTCCTCTACATGCGGCCTATAGCAGGTATAGGTACTCCGTACCATCTGCCTGTCTCTGCTGGCGGCCGGCATGGCGAGAAGCTTACACGATGAAGAAGTTCTACGAAGGATTTTCGAAATACTATGGGGACCCAGTTGAGGTCTCCGCTGGGTTTCTGCAAGAGGAAGCGCATATTAGCGTTGGACGGCATAACATAGGCTGTATGGTTCATGCTAACCATCTCGTAGTTACTTGACGACATGGCGACGACGAAGCGCTTAATCAATTTACAAGGATATGGTTGGGTGGGTTGCAATTGTATTATCCACTGGTGGATGCATCCCACATTGTCCCTGCGTGGTCAGCTCCACATTCCTTTGATCCTGCTCTCGGGGGGGCCATTTAAAAAAAAATAAAAATAAAAATAAAAATAAAAGAAAACAATTTTTTGCAGGGGAACAAGAGATATCCCACATTACGATTGGACTCTGTATGCTATCCATCTGCCATGGTTGGAGGCGTGAGGTTTCCGTTGGGGTGTAGAAGAACCCTTGCGAGACGGCCCGAAAAAAAAAAAAAAAAAAAAAAAGAAAAGCAACGAAAAGAAAACCTTAAGGGCCCAGTTTCCTGGATGGAGAGGAACAATTTTCCGTACAACTGACCTAAATCAGGGACTACAATCGCCGCGATACGACTTGGCACCCGAGTGAGAACGAGGCAAATTCAGCTGGTGGCCCAATGATGCCAGTGGTTGCGGCCCGCGTCGTTGGGTTTGATGGGACCTCGGCCCACATGGTGGTTTTACACCTCGCTCTCCAACCACAGCTCAGCTGAACCATTAATAACATTTACTATGACCGGTGGAGAATCTAATGATCCTTCGACCGTTCCAGTCCATTCATGTATACGAATGTGCTGATCAGGGGCCTCGACGTTCCATTGCTCTCGCAATCCATCCTCGCTGGGGGGGCATCTCAGAAAGCCAAGGCACTCGAGGTTGGGCATCCGTCCCGTCGGTAATTCGCGTCTGCTGGGGCATCGGGTAAAACTCGCGCGATTCTCGCTGGTCAGGATCATGGCTCTTCTTGGGTGGACGCATGCTTGCCAGAAAGGGTGATTGCGATATGGCTCCTGGAGCCGTTGAGGGTGGGCTTGCTCCAACCTGGCCCATGGCTTGGGATACCGTTGACAAAAAATTGTAATGGTAGCCCTAACGGTTTACGGATAGTAGCTATGACTCTCTCGAAACAGGTTGGGGACGAGTGCCCATGGAGTGGATCTCGAAGTGCCAGCCGCAACGATGGATCTTCGCGGCTCCCAAACAGGCAAGTCATAAGTGCATCTTGAGGCGGATCTTGTCCGGCTCACAATAAGGTTCCTCGATCGTGGACGAAGTATTTTCTAAATTTATGGAGATCGGAGTGGGCAGCCCCCTATGAAAACTAGTCTTCACACTAGGGTGTAGCTTTCTCCATTTTTGAGACCAAACTTATTGGCAAATGCCAATCAATCTCCTCAACCTGGACTCTCCTGCCTCGGGTGTGCATCTGTTATATCATGCACGCGGCAGCCCACTTCTCAATCCTGGGCTAGCTGATGTACAGCGTCGCCTGCTTTCATCCACCTAAGAAGTCTTGTTTTGTTGACATTTCGTTATGTCCGATCTTGGCTTTTATGATGACAAGTCGTTTCTCCCGGAACAATGGACCGAGTTTGGCCTCGGCGTTCTCATTATCTTCGTGCGAATGGGGGTCCGACTCCGGACGGTGGGCGCGAGAGGCTTCCAAGGCGATGACTATTTCGCGTTTCTGGTAAGATACATGTTCCTCTTCCTGATATCCTGCCTAGGGTCATGGAATGTTAAAGCAATATCCTAGGCAATTGGCCTCTTAACGATGGATGGGATCACAGTCCACCTCTCATGTAAGGGTATCTCCTCCAGGGCAGCGTGCCCATCCGTGCTAAAAATCCACGAAGATGTATTAGGTACCAATCTAGAGATACCGGACAATCTACATGATTCCCTCACACCGGCCCAATATTCCTCGGTGGTAGCAGGCTCGAAGGCGGAGCTCGCTGCCTGGTACTCCTACACAGCCCTGATCTGGGTTATGAAAGCCAAAATGCTCTTCTTATAGTAAGAAAGAACCTGTGATTTACCCTTGGTGGGACATGGAGACTAAGGCGAAACCTCCCTGGAAAAACAGCAAGCGTTTGACCCTTGGGTTATGGCAATCTCGGGTCATCAAATGGCTCGCGGTCTTCTGCGGGATGGCGTACCTAGCTGTGTTCTTAACCATCACATTTGGATGTCATCCGTAAGAACCCTGCGATATCCCACCCTGTTTCATACATCCCGATGCGCTAATGCACTCTCCCAGCATTTCAAATAACTGGAGGGTGAATCCTCCCCCCTCGAGTAAGGAACTTGTCCACTCCTGCGGATTGTATGGTGTTAATGCCTTTCAGGACAATGTGGACTTAAAATCCAAAACGTGATAGTGACATGCATCTTGAACGTCACGTATGGGCCCCTACCACTGCTGCCCCTCATACCTGCAATCGAGCTGACTAGTCCCTGATAGTACCGACGTGGCCCTGTAAGGAATTCGGGCATCTTAGACCTTTTTTTCTTTCTCCACTCACACCCCATTGATCTAGGCTTTTTATCCCAATCCCACTACTCTGGAAAGTCAAAACATCCCTGTCTAGGTACTACGGCGCAATACACTGTGGAGATCCAGGTCACTGAAGTGAAGACACCTCCTGACTGACCTTTTCGCGAGTAGAAAATTCGTCATCGCCCTCTTCCTCAGCTCCGGCGTTTTCGTCATCGCCGCGTCGATTATTCGAACCACTCTCACGTTAAGTTCCGCACCGTCTAGCATCACCGTCAACCGATGGGGAATTCGCGAGACCTTTGTCGGTGTCGCCACGGTTAACCTTCCTATCCTGCGCCCGTTGTTCACCAGGAGGTTTTGGAAGGCGGGCTACGTGGAGGATGGCTCCAGCGGTCACCCATATGGGTATCAGGGCGGGTCGGAATCGTACAACTTAACAACGCGGACAAAGAAGAGCGCACGGCGAGACAGCATGACGGCGATCAACGAGTCTAGCCAGGATGGCAGCTACGATGTCTATGTCAGCACGAGCTATAATGTAAAGGTCGAACAGAAAGATACGCGCGAAGGCGAATCATCTGACGGCGGTCTTAACCCTGGTAGTGTTTGGGAGATTGATAAAAAGTCGATAGTTTAATGTAATACTTGGGCCAGGTCTAGGCCTTGCATTTACCCTTTCCGCCCCCCCCCCCCTCCTACTAGGTTTATTCTAAACTACTTAATTTTATTTATTTCGGTAGCTAAATAAACAAGGAGGAAACTGGGGGCGAGATTAAGCACGGCTTGGAGCTCCACCCCCCTTTTCCCAGCAGTATGGGACCTGTAGCCCCGTAACCCCTATCAGAAGGAGGGAAAGAAGCTAGGAGACTTTTTCATTGATAGCTGGTGTCTAATATATCCACAGTTGCCTCCAGATTCTCGACTCGGTAACCTGCCGAGCTGGCGATAGGGACCCAATCTCTGTCTCACTCGTGGTGTGTGGGGATGGATTAATTAATATTATTAAAAGTTGCCGTGAAGAAGGAGAAGTAGTCAGTGCCGATAGCTTTCCACACCGAAAGAGGATAGGGTCGTGGGCGATCGTATCCATAATTCCATATGTTCTACGCGCATGCATATTGGCGTAGGCGGATCCGTCCATTAGGGTTGCAACGCCAGCCCGCTTGGCTTCAGTCGTAGGATGGGAGCAGCACCTCATATTCCAGCCGGTCGGCGGAGAGCAGGCCCAGCGTACTTATGGGAAGATTTTGAGGTGGAGCCTTAAGTTCAGATTCTTCCTGCTGGTCCACAAGGCTTGAGATCGGGATCGGCATGGATAACAGTGCGTTGAGGATATTGGTGTGGCCCACCAGCACGCGCAAGTCACGGTCGGGATGAGAGCATTCCTCATCCAACTTTCGTTCGCATATGCGAAGGAGACTCAAATGGGTTCTGTCCATTTATAGTATTCTCGGTGTCTGGAATCGTAATACACGGCCATGATTCTGTCGCTTACGGGACAGGAGAGGAGTTCAACCCGGGGCACACCACTGCGCTCTTATAGTTGAGTACGGTCAGTCACACTACATGAACTAGGCTACTATCAATACGGGCGAGCTCAGGCTAGGCCTTGAGCTCCTGGGTCAGGGTATTGGTCCGAGTCGTGGTTGATCTCCAAGCTCTCTCCGCAGAACCAGAGGCACCACGAACCTAAAACCCCAAAACGCCTGTTCAAGTGATCTCGCCACTGCCAGTCGTCACGAAGTGACAAAGACTTTTCCAAGGTCCAATACTAACCGAGCGTGCCTCGCGCAGTGGCGTGATTGAAGAAAAGCGGTACTTTTTTATGTCATGATACGGGGTCCTCATCCCTGTCACCTCCTACTGCGAACCCATCACCATATGCGAATATATATGCGAAATGGTTTACCGTAGCAATTTCAACACCATCTGCCGTCGTATCCCCAGCCTGATTGCCGTTACGTCCCAGCGTCCAGTGCAGCCATGCGTCGTCGCTGTGCAAGGGAGGCTCCCTAAAGCCAGAGCGATGACGCTGGTGCCCCAGTTCCACCGCGGCCCTTCCGCCATCAAACGCCTGCTGGATGACTACGATCGTTATCTCTCAGGGCACACTCTCGATCCTCACCTCCGGGCATATGCGCCAACCTTCGACATGCGCGAATTGAAGGATTCCTACCAGCTGGAAGGGGAGCTCCCCGGCGTGAAGCAAAGCGACGTGGAGATCGAGTACGTTGACGCGCACACCATCACAATCAAAGGGCACACGGAGCGTGCGTCGGAAACAGACGAGGGGTCCTGGTGGATCTCCGAACGATCGACTGGAGACTTCCGTCGGTCGTTCAGCTTTCCCTCCGCTGTGGATCAGGACAAGACTCATGCGCGGTTGCAGGATGGGGTGCTTTCGGTGACGATTCCGAAGGTGGCCTCTACCTGGGATGTGAAGAAGGTGAAAGTGAATGAATAGGTGAGAGGTACATCTGGACTTGAACTTGATATGGTGATATGACAAAAGGGAGAATGAAGAATGATGAGGAAGAAGGGGGGGAAAAATGAAGAAAAAAAAAGCCCCAACAAAAACAAACCCCTTTTTGGTCTTGGTCTCAACATTTATAGCGCTTACTTGGGCCATTCATCGTGCACCATCGAAATACTGGCAGCGCCTTGGTCAAGGGATGCGTAGGGGAAATTGATCCGAAGGGTGGGAGTTTTACCGTTTTGCTTCTATGCATCTTCAGCGAGCCTAAATTGTAGCATTTACGGGTCTTTGTCTTTTTGTTCTCTGCCTCTTCATTAGCTACTAGCCCTCGCCTTTCTTGTTTTGCTGTCTATACGACGTTCATGTAACTTTTTTTGGTGACAATAAATTGAGATACGGCGTAGAATCAACCGAGACGGGCTGTGAATGACGACGGTCGTAGTGCATACCAGATTCCCTCTAGCATAAGACTAGCACTTAATAGACCTCCTCCTGATACGACCGAGAAATGATCGCCGCGGGGGATATAAAAGAGTAAACGATGGTTCGATCATGACGACATCGGGCGGCGTCCAAGCTTCTCCCGACAAATCGACCCAGCGTTTCAAGATGCAACTACAGGTCGAACAACTTCCAACTTGGGGCGTCAGGACAATGCGGTAACAGACCATGAATTAAACTCGTGCGACTGCGTCAGTTGCATGTTGTCCTGATTAAATCCCCCCTCACGCGGTTCACAGCCCACTTGAGCGATTAACCGGACGAATGAACGGTTAGGGTAATCCCTGCCGGACTTGCTATATAGAGAGACGCAGATGCCATCGCATCTCCCGCAGGATACTTGGGAACAGTAGAAAAAGAGAAAAATAGAAAAAGAAAAAGGATAGATTCTCTTAAATCTGGCAAGGACATCGAGACATGGATTCGACAGAGACCGACGACAAGGTCACCAAGCACACCGCCGAGATTACAAGTCATCTCCGAATCCGTACCCTCGTGGCCATCTGTATCTTTATTTATATAGTCACAGCCCTCTGGTAGGTAATACTGGAGAGTCACAGCGCAACGTCTAGCGCACTGGCTTCTCATCGGCTGAGCTGATAGTCGTATGCACAGCAAACTAACCATGAAGAGCTACGAGTAGGGTCCTGTTGAGAAGCTACTATTTTACCTCGCTAAATCTGGGCCTCAGCGCCATCTTGGACTCGTCCTTCTCGGCTCCTACAGCCACCGAGGAAGAGAGAAGACTGAATCTTCTGGAACGAGTGGCGCCGACTCAACCGTTTATCGCTTGGTGGAGATCGGTTCAGACGGAGCGAAGTCCTCTCAAAGAATATGATCGTATATTTGACTGGTAAGCAGGCACATTTTTTTTTTTTTTGCTTTCATTCATTTCTCATACCATCTGCTGTTGCACGGACTCCATTTGGTCCTCACACTTTCTGCTAGCGCAATTTGTCTCGAACCTGTGACGAAAATGTGTCCCATCCATACTCTGCCCTGTCGACATGTCTTCCACAGCCAGTGTCTGGAGACGTGGTTCTTGCACTATCACTACAAGTGCCCACTCTGTCAGAAGCCCTTTAATGCTCGCGTGGGGAGCAGCCTGGATAGTGCGGTGTAAGGTCTGTCAGCAAATCCCGGCCCTTGTAGCCGAGCAGAAGCGATACTACATACATTGAGCCGACCCCCAATCGCTTATTGCAACTTGAAATACCCCCGACACAGCCCACCCGACGTAAACACGCCCCGAGGATCCACCTCGCTTTGAATTCTTCTCAGCCTCTGCCTGTTTGCTTCTCCATAGCTCAGGAATGGGTCCTGCTCCGTGCTTGCGTAGTTGATATAGAGCCAAGGGTGATGCTTGCCGGCATCTTTGGTGACAGCAGTGGCCCTCTCTACCCATTTTTGTGCGAAAGCATCCATGTGATTGTCGTCATCTGTATTTTCCCATCGCACAGTCAATAGAGCAACTATAGCAAACTTAGCATCGTGTCTTACTTCCCACGGTAGCATGGGACGTTGGTCTTGTACATGCCTGTCAAAGGTCCGTCGGCATTAATACCGGCCGCGTTGCCTCCTCTTTCCTTCCCAGCGCGAATGGCAGCCTCATACAAGGGCTGGATAACAAGGTTGGGGTAGAAGCCGCGTGCCGTCCGGAGTGATTGTATCTCTTGTGCCATAATATCCTGGATGTGCCGGTCAAGATGCGCGGAAGGGGAGTAAGTCACCGTGGCGAATAGGTTTCTATGCTCGTTAATCCCCGACGCCCTGGTTCCCAGGCAGTGACTTAAGAGTAACTCACCGGCCACCCGGCGGCGTTGCCGACGCGGTTTCGATACTAAACTGACTGATGCGATCGAGGCGAAGAGTGCTATGCTCGAACGGGATCTGATTCAGTTGTGCGAATGGCGCCGGGCTTATGACCGGCCGAACATACTCCTGAGACACCGCCATGGTAAAGTCGTCACTCTCCTGGTCATAGCCGTAGCTGTAGAAGAAGGCCATATCCGTATCGTTTTTCCAACCCGTCGTCAGTGCGTAGGCTTGCTCCACGATAGCATCCCGACGATCGGCGGTATAGGTCCTGACCCCTCCCAGCATCTGACCCTGCCGGACAGTTCGCATCGTCAAGTGAGTGACGATACCGAAGTTGTTCATACCTCCCCGGAGAGCAAAGTAAAGATCCGGGTGCGTCTGTGGGTTGACTACCGCCACAGTGGCATTGGGCAGCACGATCTACACCGCATGAGCCTCAATCATACACGAAGGACGCAATTCCTCATACCTCGTACTCGAAAACATTATCCATGGCGAGACCATACTTGGGCGAGAGATGCGAGAATCCGCCGCCGAGGACGTAGCCTCCCAAGCCGACATCGGCTACTCGTCCGCCAAGCGTGGTCAAATTGTACTTTTCCAGTCCCTGATACAAACTCAGCAGAATGTGGCCACTCCCTACCTTGGCGGTTTTCTGATCAGGGGACACTTCGACCGATCTCATCCGTTGCATGTCAATGGTGACGCCGCCCGCGGAAACAGAATCATCGGGGTTACGCGCATGGCCACCACTCTTGACTGCGAATCGGCATGAGGTGTCGATGATCACACCCAGAATGGTTGACACGTCTTCCGTGGAAGAGGGCTGGATCCAACAGGCGGAGTGTGTTTCCTGTTGCTTTGCATCCCACAGAGTAACGTTGGCATCGCCACGGGAGTACGCCTGCGGACCGAAGATATTCGCCAAACGGGAGCACTGTCGCTGTTTAGAAAGCTGTATGCAATCGGAGGAGACGTACCTACTGCTGGGACACACTCGGGCATAATAGAGGTATTTCCTGGGTGGGTTACCGCTGCGGTGGCTGGGCCAACCCCTAGAAATGCAGCAACGAACGCTAGCCTGACTGCTGCCATTGATCTCAGAATAAACTGGATTCTGACCGTTGATTGTAAATGATACTCATGCGAAGAATGGAGGCCTTATATGGCAGGGCCGGTCAAAAAGACTGCTCTTTTATCTACACACCTTTAATCAGAGTAAGGTTAGTAATATCCGAGAGTCGAAAACCTGGATATGCAGTCGGATTACTATGGAGATAAAGGTTCAAGTGCAACTCGACTATTGTGATAAGTATTCATGCAGATCATGAGGCCGTTGCACGGCTAGAAGACTCCCGGAGTGAGACACTCTGTGCCGATCAGCGTGAACATGCTGGCACCGACCCTAGACGACGGTGGAGGTCTAGAGTCTTCATATCAGCGATCCCGAAAAACTCTGATAGGTCATGGCATGCTCCTGATATCCCAGTCGGCCACGACAGAGTAAATCCTGCCGATTGAATAGTGGGAGCCCGCTAGAAGCAAAGAGCTATATCACGCTTCCCAGCGTACACCCGCTATAAGACTGTGAGATAATGCAAGCATCATGGCGGCTAATGCAACCTGCTGATGCTGAAATATGCAGTCTTAAATCCGATAGAATCCTTGCAGCCCAGTGGATCTGCGTAAGCAACTTACAGCATGTCGACCTTCGCCGAAAATTGAGAATGGATATGTCAGCCAATATCTTCTGGTCCTCCGAAGATTCTCGATATGGCCGACAGTCTGACTCCGCACACTGAGGGTAAACTTAGGGCAGATGTTATTATATGGTCTAGTTGACTAGTAAAGCGAAGATAAATCATGCTTTCGAAACTGGCGACCTTTCATGCCTTGCCCATACACATTATCTAGACTAAGGGCCTTCAGCCAGCGAACATCGCCCCTTCGTGTGTCTACAAATACCCCGAGTGACTTAGTCTTTTCCCCGCCGGAGCTCCCATGTTACGGACTATGAAATCTCTCAAGGGAGAAACGGACATTCACATGCGCATGTCCTCCAGACAAACCCGGATGCAGACGGCGCGGACAGGGGGTGGCAGTATATCTGCCACTAAGATCGTGAGGGACTTTGAATTAGTGAGTATCGCTTCCCCAGTTGACACGTCTGGGATTCCCTAGAAGAAGACTATAGAGCACTGGTGCAAGGATATCTAGCGATATCTGCGGCTCCATTTCTATTGGATGAAGGAAAGGGAGGGAGCCTGGGTTTTTTCACAACTCGATCTGCTTCTCCATTGTCGCAAGTGCGTGCTCGATCGATTCCTCGTGGATGGCCCGCCTAGTCTTGGACGAACCAAAATCGAGGATTCAGGCTAGCCTGCACAGGGTGAGCTGGTTAAGAACGGTCTAGAAGAAGGAGACGAAGGGGCAAGCACAGAGATAGGCTGCGTACACTGCGGCACTTGGAGTTCTCCCATTACCGGTAGGGTAAGTAGTCGGCAACGGAGATAATTTTCCATTCTTCACGACAATTGAAGAATGACAAGACCCGCCGCATAGGGCGAGGCTAGCGTGAACTAGGGCGCGATGGACTGTTTCCCTATCACATGGTGCATATCGCAATCTATCCTGTGTTAGACAAGGAGGAGAGTCCGCAGAATATCCGAGAGCGTATAGATAGCCTCATACCGTTAGGATGAATGTCGCTGTCAGAGTCAGCTGTGTCCTGTTTATTCCACCTTGGCTTCGTGACCTTCCATGCCCCTATCCGGTCGAACGTGCGAGGATTGCCGCTAGACATGAATCATGATCCTTATTGGCAGGGTTCATACAGCGCCACCGTTTCTCTTCAAGACAAGCTATGCTTTCTGGAAGGACGAGGGTTTGCACCATTGAGTTTGAGCCATTTCTGAAATGAGTGCGATTGGCCGACCCGAAGAATGTGCCGCCTTTCGCATGGCACTATACCTGGCTATTTCCACTAATCCAGCGTTGGCGGAACCGTATCTCCGCCCTTGCCGAGGCGCTAAAGGCAAGAAGGGTCCTGTTTCAGCGTCTAATATGACCCGAGCTAGTGTCAATTTTTCCGGGAACCAGTGGCGGATGCACAAGAAACTTAGTGGGCTAGCTAGGGAATAATCGCCCTCTGGTTCTTACCGGGTGCTGCCCTCCGGGTAGAATACATGTCGAAGGCCACCGATCATTTCCGGAGTTGGTCCGAAATGGCGCCGTGGTAAGATGTCTATCCAGAATGCCTGGATGACTGGATGCACGCATGCACTTGGTCCCTGCCGAGCCCTACCTAACGGGTGGACTGAGCGTCGTCAAGCACCACCGATGCAATTGGCTGGGAGGGAAAAGAAACAACCCAAAAAAAGACTCTGGGGATCCACTCCGTCGGTCCAGGAGCCGAGTTGAGTCGTAGTCCGGTGGGGGCCCAGCTTTTTAAACAACCGATAGCGCCGGAAGATTTCTACCGGCATCAAGCCTTGTCTGACAGTCAAGCACTTGAGGTTTGGAATAAATTATGCCAAGGCTGTCCCCGTCCCCTACTCAATTTCGTTTCCTGGTTCAGGGCACTGGCAGCCAGAGAAACCCTCTCACCACGTTCCAGGATACGGGCACGTCCCCATTACCAGCTCTTAAACTGAGACCCGATGGGGCATTCCGACAAGCCATGGCGAACTTGCCTAGGAAGCTATGAGTATTGAGGAGAATATTGGCTGTGCCAGTCCGGAGAGCACGGACACCATCACAAATTATAAAGTTCGTAGCAGAACGACAACCAGATTCCCCGTTTCCAGACTACACTCCCGTCAACCGAGCGATCAAAGACACGATATGCATTCTTCTTTTCTTCCCATGCTAGCAGCGATGCTGCTGAGCCCAGTCAGTGCAGCTGGAGTCAGTGGTACGGCCTTTGGGTTTGCTCAAGGAACGACCGGTGGAGGAAATGCAACACCACAGACTCCATCCAGTCTTGAGCAGTAAGTGGCTACGCTCAATTATTGGTAACAGGGAAGGATTCTCTGACCTAGGAAACAGATTGAAGACCTGGATCACCGACGACGTGGCGCGTGTGATCCTTATTGACCGCGAGTGGGATTTCACCAACACCGAGGGCCAGACATCTGGCAAATGCTGCAGCTCGGACACCACCACCAAGTGCCCTGGTGGCACCTCCGCTGGTCAGGCTTGGATTCAGGACACCTGTAATGATGGCACCTGGGTCTCCTGTACCTATGATAACGCTGCTAAGAACCCGCTGAGCGTGGGTAGCAACAAGAGCATTGTGGGCGTGGGCAACAAGGGAGTGCTTAAGGGCAAGGGCTTGCGCCTCATGGGTGGCGCTAATAATGTCATCATCCAGAACATCCATATCACGGTAAGGAGTCAAGCTGGGTTCATCCCCATGTGGATATAGATATAGGGTCTGACCGGTGTCATTCATATCGTGTAGGATTTGAACCCTCAGTATGTCTGGGGCGGCGACGCTCTCACCCTCGATGGCACGGACAACGTCTGGATCGACCACAACAAGGTATGTCAAACAATACCCCGATGGTGTTCCTCCCCGCTTCTCGCAGTATATCTAACGAAGAATGTCCCCAGTTCTCCCTTATCGGTCGCCAGATGATCGTCAGCGGCTGGAACAAGGGTGGCCATGTCACCATCTCCAACAATGAGTTCGACGGTGTCACCGAATGGTCGGCTGGTTGCAATGGCAAGCACTACTGGTCTCTCCTTCTCCTGGGACTGGAGGACTGGTATACCTTCTCTGGAAACTGGCTTCACGATCTTTCTGGTCGTGCTCCTCACATGGGCACTGACTACGACGACTCCAAGATTTATTTCCATGGCGTCAATAATTACTTCCAGGACATTGACGGCCATGCCTTTGATGTGGACACGAACACCTGGGTGCTTTTGGAGGGTAACTATTTTGACAACGTGAAGACTCCAATGACCGAAACGTCTCTGAAGAGCGGTGCTCAGCTGTACACCACCAGCACCGTCAGCGCCGCCAGCGGTTGCGTCTCCCCGTTGGGCTACATCTGCGAATGGAACCGGGAGGGCGGCAGCACTGGCACCTGGCCCGACCGTACTGACGCCTCAGTCTTGACCGGATTCTCCAGCCTCAAGGAGCACCTTATCGGCCATACCGGCGTTGCCGATGTCCCGACCAATGTCAAGGCTAACGCTGGCGTTGGCAAGCTGTAGGTTGCAACTTGCGTGCACTGACGATTACCGGAAAGGAGGCCCCTCGCGGACTGTTAAACCCATCTACCACTTTTTGTATTATAATTTTGGATATTATATTGTAGATATTGCTCGTTCTATTCTTTACTAAATGTCAACGGATGGAGACATCCTTTCCAATACCCAGTAATGCTTCACTCCAAGTGGTCGATGACATCTCTGGTTGAGATTCTAACCGCGTATCTCATACCGGTCGGTATAACTAAGTGGACGAAGGCGATAGGCCCAAATCCCAGCGCTGACGTTCTGATTTTCTTTTGCAGGGGTAGATAATGGAGGGCCTCACGTCTTTCCAAATATCATAGCAAGCATGGAAGCCTCGGTAATTTCTTCCATACCAAAAGGCTGCGCTGCTCGCAGCCCTGGGGATCCGTCAGTGGCAGGGTCCTTTTTCACATTTGATGACCAGCATGTGCCTCACATGAATAACAAGAGGGTGAGCCGTGGACAGCTTCAAGATATCTCCGTCGAGGTGTGCGACTCGCTCTTGCGTGCTACCTATCCAGTTGGGATACGAAGAGATTTCCGCTTCATGTACCACTCGCCAGGTGTCTGTCTCCGTCGACACCCGATCCAAAATCTTAAAGGGACCCGAGTATGCCAGGTAATTTCTCATGGACGCGGCAAGTTCTTCATCCGTTCCCAGCAGAACCTCTTGTCCCTGGCGCTTCGGAGTTCCGGGCCGCATGAGTTGAGCTGACATGTAGCCTTCGGGGGAATATACGAGGATCCCCTGCGCATCCGAGCCAAGCGGCCAGGCGACTTGCTTTGTCTCTAGACTTTCCGTGCGATAATCGAGCAACACCCACGTTCCCACCAATCGAGACAGGAACCCCGACGCCATTGCGAGTCTTAGCACGAGCAAACACGGAATGTTGCCAGGGCCAATGTTAAGTGGTCTTATATAGGCCGCCGAGGTGTGGGAATCGTGAGGAACGGGATTATCGACTGAGGTCCGGGGACATTTGTCACAAGGCAGCAATTCCTATGAGCGACAAAGGTCGAGGGTGGCATTGGAGGGAAATATATCAAAAAAAGGAATCTTAAGCCGGTTTCGTGCATGTCACGGCAAGTCTTCCAACGAGGCAGTTTATTGAGTTTGTGTATTTGCCACTTCCCCACCTTCGCCATCGTCATCCTGCCTCCTTTGATCATTGGTGGGAGTACCAAGATGAACACCTGTTTGTTATTATTGACACAGGCCTTCCTTAACGGTCAGGAGGCCATGGTCTTCCAGTTCGGGATCTGTGTACCGAGTATGCTAGTCCATGCGCAAAGAAACTAATTTGATATTGCGCCTGAGTCCATCTATTTGGGTGCTAGCCCTGCTATGTTCTGAGCGCCTTGATCCAGAACACCAGAGTGGGAGCTTGGCCCCAAGCAAACTCCTCATGATCGCAGTGAAATGATGAAATGATGCCGGTAGCCGACTTCATGGGAACTATTCTTGGTCATTCTGCTGGCACTGCCGGGCTGGTGCCAGGTGGGATTTGTTTGCAGAGTGTACCTCCTTAGCACCGTGTTATGATAGAACCCTAGTACTATAAAGCCATAACAGCACTCATTAAAAATTACTCTACGAAATACAAATATTCTATTCTAAGAGGGATATGCCTTCACTGAATTTACTTAGATGATTAATTATATCCCTATGGATTAAGGGACAAAGCAACAAGTCACTACAGTAATGACTACTGTATAGATATAGTCGATTTTGAAGTAGATTCGATAGAGGCGTGCTATGTACGATTAATAATTTGATATGGGCATCTTTAGTTGCAAGACTTTAGTGAAAAGTGTAAAATTACGGTTTTCAAGATCAAAGTAATTTAATATTTAAGTTAATTATCTAGTTGTCTAACTAGTGAGGGCTGCTCGTTGAAATCGATAAGATTCATAAGAACCTGTTGCAAGTTGTTGTACCTTGTTGAGGAGTGGCTGGTAGACCTAGTCTGTCATATCTACAGACTCCCGAGGGGCAAAAATAAATTAGAAATAAAATCAAAATATCTAGAGGGGCCCATAGCTCGATGAGGTAATCACTAGTACAATAATTTTTATAGTTACAGAGATCCTTACTATAGCTTCAAACCTGGACTGTCTACTAGTTTTATAGTGGGCTAGCTATTGAACTGGTAGTATTGAACGACCGAATGAGGATTCACAGTTCAACTACTAGGTATGATAGCATCACTCACCCTGAGAGCAACGCCACCAAAAAGCGGGAAGTTGATAGGCCCGACATCTCAGGGAAATGGGATGTTTATGCTTTTAGTGGAGATCCACAGATTCGGGCCAAACCTTGATTATCCCATGGAGAGAAAAAAGATGGCGTTCCAACCCACTATGGAGAAACAACCATCGTCATATACTTTCAACAACCTATGCTCTATTCCACTTCCTTTGCCTGCTTTACGTTGCTAGATGATAACTGCAAGACATATACACCATAGCAGCACATATTCCTGACCTTTGCTCTGTAGGGATGGTACCACTACGCAGATTATACCTTCTATACACATCCCCGGGAGTGTTTTCAGATTACTCCGCTAGCCGGAAAAGCAGCGCACTGTGGGCCACTATCAGTTAACTTCCGTCTACTTTTGCCATCCGAGAAACCAATGAATTCAACATCAACGTGGGTTAGTAGCCTAGAAGGTATTGGTGATATACTGAGCCAGGAGTCCCCCATGAATAGCAGCTTTGCATTCTGACCTTTGATGTTGGCACAAAAGAATCCTTGGAGAATCAACGGGGGAGAGAGTAGCATCATATTTTGGACTTGAAAGAAGATTCCCGAATGCTGGGTCCTGACGCCGCTGCAAATTCAATACACCCTATTGTAAACATTGTAGCTATTGACATGTATCTAAAGCCTGATAGTATGTGATGATCAGAAAGACTCGTAAACGAGAGGCTGGCGTTCCGGATTCATTGGAGAAGAGGTAGAGTGCCTTTCCAGCCCATCGGAATGCCCAGAATATGCCCAGCTCTCCTCTCGGAAAGCTCAGAACCTCGCACGGCACCGCCTCCACCAAAGACCCAATAAGTTCCAGGGCCTCCGAAGTTTGAGATGGCTTTTGCCCTTAAATCGTATATTATCGAACCGCGTGACAACAGCCGAGCGGTCTAATTCGAATGGCTGTCGACACAAAGGGCAAGTGGTGCTGCGCCATTGTGCCCACAAGTCAATGCATGGTTTGTGAAAGATATGGTTGCAAGGCAGGTGGCGGAATCTGGAGCTCAGCTTCATGTCTTCAAAACATATTTCGCAGGTTTTAGGAGGACAGAAGCCTTATATAGAACATTTAGTTTCGTCGAGAGCTTCTAGGGGCTATTATTGCGTACCTTTCTCCGAATCATCGGAGCCTTTCGAGTTGTAACGGGTTAGTTGTACTGCCGCTTTATTCATCGAGTATCTGTTTCGGAGGGGTTGGCCTCCAAGGTTCTATTTGTTATATAGATTCGACAACTGTGCAGTCGTTGGAGTTCTAGTACATAGAAGATCCCAAACTGAACGGGTCATGTAGCATTTTGTTTCGCTATCTCGCATTTAAATTCTGCTGCAGTAGAAGGTTCGAAGTGGCATAGACTTGAGCTCGGCTGACGTACGACAGTTAAATTGTAGCCTCTGTTCCTCTGCCAGGCCCTCAACAAATCCTTGATAAAAACTTTGAAAAGCTATATGATAACAGATGTGGGGACCGCAGAACGATGTATCTGGTTCTATATCCTAAGTCCTTAACCATTGTTTTGAGAACGTGTGGCTTCTTCAGCTTGTCTGGCTGAGAAGGTTCGCCGGCCTTGCCAGCTTGCCCTGTAGAACACATTGACTGAGCCGTGCTCGGGTGTAGTCGACGTAATGAGATGTGGGTCAAGGGGCAACGCCCCAAGACATGATTCGACTATAGTACTACCAGAACGAGTAACGAGCCAATTACATGGGTAGGAATTAGTAGCTCCGTTGAGCTTCGTTAGTGGGACGTTGGCCCCTCAGATGTGGAGGATCCGGTAAAGGCCGGCCAGCTTTTACTCCACAGTGCGCTTAATTCCGTCAGGCTGTACCCACTAAAGTCTTCCATACTTGAGAGGCAAATAGCCGTTGGATCAAATGGAAGTATAAGCTATACGTAGGCTGTTGCAGTGAATACTGAGGTCGGGAAGCTCGAGGGGGGCAGGTTCTTTTTCTCTATTTTACAGTCAGGGTAATAGCAGGACTGCTATTTACTTTGATACAATAACGAAGTGGATGGCTTATATATACGATACATCAATAGCTCATATTAGATTTACATTAACCTTGCATGGTAGCTGGTGCAGGGTAGTTTTATCGACTTCAAGGCAGATAGATATACGTGATTTCAACCCCCAGTCAAACCGAGGAAAAGAAAATAGAGAGGCCAAAAGAAAATCAAAACAAGCTCCATATACCTAGAGTAAGCCGCAATTGCCTATCAGGGACCCGGCTAGGTGAGGCTTAAACCTTAGACCATTTGGGCAGGGGTGGCAGTGGGCTCTTGGGTGGTGCTTTCACCCGGCAGCCTAGTGCCACTGTGTTCAGAAACCCTTGGATCGTGTTTCTCGTGCTGTGGAAACGGGGCGTTTTGGCTGCGGCGGGACCGCCAAAGTGCAATTGTCTCCAAGAACAAAGCAAAAAAGGTGAAAATGCTGGTGTTAACGGTTAGACAGAGCAGCTGTGTCCGGGTGAATGTTTCTCGATACATACAAGGCTAAGAAAATGAAGGCTTCGTTGGCCCACTTCACTGAGCATGCAACGCCCGGTGGAGCATGCGTGTGACAATTGTTCTGGTTGTAGTCAACAGCAGCAAAGATGAACCCGGCCAGCCATCTAAGATATTTCGTTATTCCAGTTAATGGTTTTGAGTACATCGCAGGGCCTCTTACAGATATGACAAGGTGACATCGATGAAGAGTACAAAGTCCTTCACGGGTGTGATCAGGAATGGAGACACAAAAGCGGGCAAGAACAGCACCACCGAGACCACAGCCTAGATAATATGTAAGCAAGAGGTGGTGTTTTGCTTGTCTAGATCCCACTTACCAGGACCTCTAGGTAAACGATTGTTAGCCCGCGAGGGCCTGTGTTGATGAAATAGGATGTGATTCCCAGGACGATAACGGCACTTATCCACTGGATCACTCGGTTAGAGAGGAGGAAAAATCGCAGCTGACCTTCTGTAAGAAACGGAATGATAGAGCCCATTGTATCTGATGCTTGATATACTAGTATTAAAGTCACAATTTGTTGTTTGAGACGGCATATTCATCGGCATCGCTCTCCAGGGTCTAATCTTTATATCACAGCAGCTCCGTTCATGACGTAATAAAGAGCAGCACGAAAAGACCTGGGGGGACATTTCAAGCTGGTCTCTCCAGTATGTAACCCATGGTTAAAGCTACATCATAGGGAAATGATGCATCGACAGAGCTACAAAAGTCAAATTGTCAGCAATCTTTCCTTCACTATGCCAATCGGAAATGCTCACCACGGATTGCGCCGGCAGGTGGCCCCAAGCGGAGACACCTAGCTGTTGAGCCGTTTGTCCGCCTCATCCGAGTTTATTTGCCAGTTGGAAATGGCGTTAGAGAGAGGGAGCAATGAAACGGACCACATAATGGAAGATCTAAAATAGCTGAAATGCAAAAGGCAGAGGCATTTGTTCAGTGCTGAATACGGCGTTGCCTTTTCAAACTTGTAAGACAGCGCAGGATCCGGGATACATATCTGCTGTTTGACCCTACCTGTTGAGTACGCACTTTTTTTTCCAAAGAGAAGCATAGCAGTGGGTCTTGTTGGATTCAAGGAAAACTTTATTATTATAACTGATATCTCCCGTTTAGATAAACTAATGGCTGGCGAGGAGACCCAGTAGATGAAACGGGGGGCGGCCTTTGGCTGGAGTCAATGCTGATTAGGGTTAATATTTTATCTACCGCCACTTATCACTATCATAGCAACGTTGATACGATGCTGCAATATTCTATACCCAAGGAGACTCACCATCAATCTATTTCTCACTTTTGGTGGTGGTGGACGATTCCATAATGATTAGCAGGGTTCGATATCTTCGTCCTCTTGGACAGGGCACCTCATGATTGTTACGAGAGGAAAAGGATTACAATGGGGTGGTGCCGACATCTGCCATGGGATACGAAATGCTCCATCAGGCTCTAGAGGCAACTGGCCCACCTGTATAGTACTGGAAGTTTTGTAGACCTATTACAACGCTGCTCCCCCACGTCAAACCCCGGGATCCAGAGCCAGGGTATGCTCCGTATCTATACTACTGACGGGGGTGATTTTCATGATGATTTGGTGATATTAATAAGTGGAGTCTTGTTTTAACCGGGGTTGGCGGTGGTTTCGTTCTATTATCATCGTTTCTAGCTTACCCTATACAGAGCCAAGATGGCTGGTGCAATGGCGAGCCAGAGCTAGCCCAGATTGTTCATGGTCCATACAATCATGAACCCAGCACTCCCGGGCCTAAGGACTTGGAGGCCCGAGAATGCCAAACCCTCTGACTGTCAAAGGAAGCTGGACAGTACCCCCTAGTTGGTATTGACGGGGAATGCTTCGACATTCCGAAAAAGCCCTGCCAAATGCTACGTAGGGCTTCTGACAGCTTCGGTGAACCATGGAACCTTAACACTTTATCGGCATCGTCGGCACAGCGACGTGAATTGGGAATTCCTATTGGTCAATTACTATCGCCAGAAAGAGTACTACTTTATTTCTACTTCCCTGTACTCTAATCAAGTTCTCGTTGGAAACATCGAGCCTGGTAGCTGGATGTCGGGTTGAGGCCGAGGAGGCATCCATGAGTAATTGGATCGCTCGAATCATATTTTACTCTCCTAGTTTTCTCCTAGTTACACGGTCATATTCTCGGCTAGAGTTTAAAATATACTTTCATAGAACTGTCCTCTATTATATCTAGTGTACCTTGTCCTTGAGAGTGTCATGAGTGATGTATCTTCATTGAAGACATGAGGATTATGTTAGATAGGTACATGGCATGACCAGCCGCCAATTGGGGTTTTTAGCTGAGTGGGAATCGGATGTCGATAGATTACATTTCTATATTCAGTGGTATACATGGTAACCGAGTCATTGATTCAGTTCTCCTTTGCCGTAGTCTAGGTAACTATAGCTAGTGAGTACAGAATTATATAGTAACCTGGGTTTTTTTGGATTCGAACTGGAGAACTCCAAACTAACCCCAGCAAGAATTAAAATTGTTTCTTATTACCCTAGACACTTGGTACCCTTGCTTCGGTAGATCCTGCCTGAGGCTGCCTCAATGTTCCAGGTAGGAGTCTCCAAGTGTCAGAGAAGATCTGGCGATCCGGACGTCCTCCTCTAATCTCGTTACGATAAATCGAATCGAATTCCTAAGTTCACGATTCCAGTGCTTTCACCATTACATTTGCGCTTGGTACACAACATGGCAGGGCGCACGATGTAGAGGATTTAAAGCAAGTCCAAGCGGTTCTGCGTTAATGGCCGTCTCCCAAATGGGATCCTTCATACTGACTGACCCTCAGGCGTTCAAACCATCCCACCGTACTGATGAGACGACACCACCGTCCACAAGAATGTCATTGCCAGTGATGAAAGATGACTCTGCACTCGCCAAGAACGAAACAGCATGAGCAATATCTTGCGGCGTTCCCACACGGCCAGCAGGACTCAAAGCAATGAATTTTCCGGCTGGACCCTCGATCTCCTGGCGCCCTGCGCCGGTTGAGATGACACCGGGACTCACAGAATTGACTCTCCCTCCAACGCGTCCCCATTCTTTGGCTGAAGCTTGGACGCGTAACAGATTCCCCCGTTTCGATAGGCCATAGGCTCGCGCAGGGCCATGAGGGTCTGCCTTGTCTATCTTCAGAGCAGCGTGATCCAGCAAATGACCTCTACCCGCTGTTGCAAGATGGTGCTCCAGCTCCGATGGCAAGCCCGACCCCATGTGACCTGCCATACTTGCAATGCAAATCATACTCGTCCCGGGCGTCGCTACCTCGACGAACGCATCGAGGGCATTGGCAGTGCCGAGCAGATCAACTTCGAGGATTCTTTGTGCAGAACCTGCGGATGGGGACAACCCAGCAGTGTGGATGATGGCTTCGATAGGTCCATACGATGCGGCAGCATGTGCAAATCGCTTGACGGATTCATAGTCGGACACATCTACTTGCATCGTTTCAACAAAGTAGCCCTCGTTGGTTAAAGTTTCCCGAGCTGCACCCAAGATCTCGTTCGAGAAATCGGCCAGATATATTTGTCGGCCAGCACCAAGGCGGCGGGCAATCGCTAAGCCCATACCACCGCATCCAAGGATAGCAATGCTGTTGTTCGGCATGGTAATGATTCAATATTCGAGGTCCGAAGACTTAATAATCGATAAAGCGTCCAGGAATCAGAGCTATCGGGTTTTATATGGCAAAGCTTGAAGCATCGCTACTCCGTACTGTCCCGCTGGGGCGGGTGAATCCGAATCCGAACCCGAACCCGATCCGCCGGTGGAGAAATCGATCGAGGATGGACCCTAATTTATATCACTCTTCTCTTCCAGGAAGGTGGATAGGTGGCTGAATGACCGAGATCTCCACTGGAATTGCTAGATACTAGATCTCCTTACGAATACGACCCGGAATCTGAAAACAATCCCCCGTCGATAGTTGAAAATCGCTACATGGCTAATCCATCTGCTCTATAAGAAGGGGGTGTATTCTCCTTTCGTGTGTTGCATTTCCCAAGGTTTTGCTAAGCAGGAAGTGACTTCAAGTTGAGATTTTCTCTCTTTCACCGCGGTTTCTGATCTATGATTATGGCTATCCCCTCCGAATCCGAATCTCAGACCCCGGCGAGAGGGACCCGTAACGTTTCTACCACCCTGAATTACATGAGACCCCCGAGCTGTGGGGGACTGCAGCCAATCAACCTCGACCAGTCCGACACTGAAGGACGAAATAAGCAACGCGAGGGCATCACCGATGTGAGAGACATTGTGATTAAGGACATTCGCGGCATCGAACACGAATTCACCTTGGACGTTCAAGGCTTTCAATACGTCAAACATCATGTAGATGGGGTCACAGACTGGAGAGACGAAACGCAAGTGAAGCAAATCGTTCAACCGGCTACAGAGGTTCTGATCAAGAAAGTGTAAATGCTCCCTTCAAACACATTGTATGCGAAAGTTTCGCTGGTGTGCGTCCACTGACTTGTTTCTACAGCACTGGTGCATCTGAGGTTGTCGTCTATCTCACTCGCACCAGATTCGAGGGGAATTATGACGACAACAAAATGAGCACCCCTCACTCACCCTCACATGGTGTCCACTCAGACATCACGCATGCGTCTTGTCGGAGCGTTCTCAAAGATGTGCTACCGGAAGCCCAGATCGAGCGGCTCCTGAGCCGTCGGTTTATGGTCGTCAACGTTTGGCGACCTATAAAGCCAATTCAAAGAGATCCTCTTGCGCTGTGTGATTGGAGATCGGTTGACCCAGCTGCGGATATCATTCCGGACCGTAGAGTCATCTCGGGGCAAGTCTTCGAGTTTGGAATGCCTATATTCAACGAAAAGCATGAGTGGTATTATTTGAATGAGCAGCGACCGGATGAACCGCTCATTTTTAAGCAGCTGAGTAGTGATGTTGCATCCAATGTGACACTCCTCCACTCGGCCTTTGTTGATCCAGATCATATCAACGACCCTCCGCGGGAAAGCATTGAAATGAAATGCTTTGCGTTCTTTGATTAAGATGCGGATTGAGCTAGTGGTCAGATGCCTTTTTCTTTTTTCCCCTAAGTGAGTTTGTTAGAATCAATCGTCGCCAGAGAGAAGACTCTTGCCCGACTCAATACCATCTTTAGCCATGGATCCGGAATCTCTCTAAGCAACCCTTTCCTCTCGCCCCTATTCCATGTTCTTTGACTTCCTCAACAACTGTCTTCCTTTTACAGCTCGCCACCACTCAAGATAAATATAGATTACGGTATATTATGCTACTATTTTGCAAACAATTCATGTATTCTCTAATAAACTTGACGATTTCCCTTCACGGCCAATTCACCTCTCTCCATGTCACTTCACCCAACGGGCAATGTCACTAACAGACTGACAGGCGGCCTCTGCTTCCACATCGTGTTTGACACAAAATTCCCGATCTGGATCCTCGTAGATTGGCCTGAGAACGAAGAGAACCTCTCAAGAGCCACATCGCGGGTGTTCTGAATGTTTTTCCTGGATGTCTCACTACTCACCCATGACTGATAGTGTATTCCTTGACATTTCGATCAAGAAGTCCAGGAATATCAATTAAATCCGCTTGCTTAGGAGCTGGGTTAGTAAACTCAGCAGCAGCAGTGGCAGTCATGATGGCGATGGGCACTCAGGATGGCTGAGGTGGGAAATAAGACGGCACAGCATGGCGTGGCACTCCACATGTAGAGTTATCCGAGCTTTTCTTCCGTCTCCAGATGCGTTCCGGTGTTGATCGATTATTGTCAACGTTTGGCTCGAGATGTGTAGTGGGAATCTGCACCTTCCGGTCGTCAAGACGTGGACCAATGGCAGTTATATGCGGGATGTTAGTGCGAATTGAACTGAAGCACGATCGCTAGAGAGGGAGAGACATCTAGAATGCTGAAGAGGCCAGGCGATACTCTCGTCCAAGGGTGAGTTTAGATAGACCCAGTGCATGCCCGTGTCGGACTTGGTCCCAAACAAAAGGATCATGATGGCTGTCACCTCTTCGAAGTAGACGGTGCCGGTACATGGACAGGCTTTTGACCGTCGCCATCCAGGATGCGCTTTTTGGGTGCGATATGAAGGAGCACACCAGATGGTGAAATCATCGGTATCGGTTGCGTGGGAACGATTCTTGACCCTACCGGGGGTACCGCATAGCGGGGCTTTCCGTGGCTCTGTACCATAATATAATTTGACGAAACTGATATCGGCGTAGTTGCGATCAGGAATATACTAGTCAATTAAGGAAAACATATAGTTGTCAGAGTGACCACTCGGAGGATAAAAAAACAAGAAAAAAAAAAGTTTGAAAATTGAGAAAACATGAATTCGGTTCGGCTGTAGCGACCGAGAAACAACGCAGAGATCCTCTTGACAAGACAGTTTTGCCTATATTGCCTCCTTGGTTCCCGGCTCCGCGAGGTTGTCATAGAATACCACCTAACAAGGCGGCTTAAGTGCGAATGCTACTAAACCTCACTACTCCCCCTGATAATATGAAGTCCCTCAGGTGAAATACTATCATCGTGAAAACGAGTAACGACACAAATGTCCAGGAGGTATAGCCATCCGTTGCTCTGGCATTGGCAGAACCAGAACATCACGGCTTGAATGTGAAGCTTTTTCGCATATTACTAATGCGAAAGCGAAAGGGGAACATGAAGAAGAGCTATGGGATACCCTCCGTGCAGCTGAATACTCGGCGCCCTCGGCATTGGCCATAAAAATGATACGATTGCGCGGGTCAGGGCAACCGACCAAGGAGGTCGAATCTACTAGCCGTATGAACCGTGTCTTAATCCAAAGTGCCACGGCTTCTGGTTTATCTACAATACAAATGCCGTCGGTCTAGCTGATGGGGAGGACTCCGTTAGTTATGGGTCCGTCGATATGAACCCCCATTCCCCTTCCCCCCACTGGGGCGGTGTTCCTACTCGCTGCGGAGTAAATCCTGGATATTCACATATTATGCAAGGCTATGTAACTGGACCGTCCACCTCTGATACCACCTGCCTGACTGGTGTTAGCTCGGCATGGCGCTAGACCAGGGATCGACCGGGGGCCACATCCCGCGGATTCATAGGCAGTGCCACGTAATCTATCCTCAGGTCCACCGTGCTTGCACTAAGTTTTAGATGCATGCTGCTAATAGGGATAATCAATCATTGTAGTGTATTATACCCCAAACCCAGGCACAGTTCCCCGAAGACGGACGGAAGCCGGTTTTCAAGTTCCAGAATGGATCGGTGGTTAGCTAGAGACAAAGAGAGGAACGCATTGAGCATAATCGAGTACTTCTCAAGTGGTCAATCAATACGCATGTATGTTAGATGATGATGGTCACCGTATCGGCTTCATTTCATACGTCTCTTCCACCACCCATTCTTGGGTTTGATGAATGATCAGCTGCCGTGAATGTTGGCTCTCCTGCGACTCTCGAGAGGCCGACAAATGGAGCCCTTCCTCCTCTACCCAGCAGGACCGTGGCCTGCGGGTTTGCGAGGCCGTTCCTGACGCGCTGGTCGCCGATTGTTTGTGGTATGCGGTCCCCTTGCTGCCTGCTGCGCCTTGCCCCCAGCCGGTATTGAACGCAATAATAAACGGTTTGAGGCAGGGGATCGTGGCAACCATGATACTGCAATGGAGCAACACGGTGGTGACGACCAAAGCGCTCGAAAGATGTAATGGCGCGTTGGGGTGGAACAACGAGGTGTTCAGGTATGTTTGCCGGATAATGATCAGCACGATGACTCTACCGGCAAAGAATAATGCGTTAATAACAATCGGGACTCAATCGGATGGGAGGAGAGAGCTAGCATACGAAATCCTGGTCGCAAAGGCAAAAATGACCGTCGCCTTCTCGTTGAGGCGCATCTGGATCCCCCACACCAGCACCACACTGAGGAGAATGAGGACAGCCTCGATAGTCACATCGAACGCCGTGACCACTTTCCAAGCGACATCCTGTGCGCGATGAGTTAGTCCGAGTTCTGCCCGAACATGTGTCGAGATTCCACTTACCACGCCGTGACAATGTTCCTCGCTGGACCATTGATGCTGCGCCGTGCAGGTGAGGGCAACGGCAAATACCGAGACAATCGTCCACAGGACCGTTGCAAGTAAAATAATCTTGCACGCCAGTAGATACCCTTTGTCGCGACCGAGCCGGTGCAGTAGGAACCCCACCGAGGCCTTTGCAGCGCCGTGGCCGACCAGGAATAGAATATTGGCGGCATAGAGGGCCTACAGTTGGGATCCCAACTATCAGCAGTTTTCAATGCCATCCAGGGATCGCGAATCCGATTACCTGTGCGGCACTCTGCAGATCGGGCGCAGACGTTTCATCCTGAGATCTCCCCAGGCCGTGGGATACTCCGTGCATGATCGTTCCCACATGGGCTATTCCGAGAACCTGTCAGGTAGACCCATCATCAGACGCAGGGAACATTTGTTGTATACACGGGGATGGACTCACACCCCCGGCGAAGACTACCAGGTCATCCACTCGAACGGGCCCATTCATGTCTAGTCGCATATAGAGACGGATCAAGCACACGATAACCATCCATGACATGAAAAGCGTGGCAACAATTACGAGCAGGCCACTTCTATCAGTCGCCGATATCACGTACGGAACGTACTCCCCCATGGTGAAACGGATTAGATTCTGCGGTGGTGAAGTCCATACGGTCGGAGATGAGCATTTTTACCCTCGTTAATCGGGATCGCAGTAAAATCCGGACTTGTTTAGCTGCGGCCGAGTATCCAGGGATTGGAATCCCTTCCCCCCCCCCTTTTTTTTTCTCTCTCTCTCTCGTCTCTTGTTGTATGTTTTTTATGTTTTTTTGTATGTGTCTGTTGCTTAGTGAAACATAAAATCGTAAGCCAATGTGGTAATGAAAAACATAGTAGAATTCCGGTGCGCGTATCCACCCTCTTGCCGGAAGTAAAAAGTGCGGTGGTAATCCTGCCAGACCACCACACTTTCACTCGGGAAGGAAACTAATTCTTGACAGCGGGAATGCTCTAAATTAGTACGTCAAGCTAAGCAAGGGATGTGAATTGTATTTATCCCGGAGCGTCGCATTCGGCTCGCGGAGGACTTGCTCTGTTAGCGGCCCAACCCTTGTCTAGACTCAACCACCCATGTTGAAGCGGATTAATAGACCATGCAATTAATTGTCTTTCCCCTCCAACTTCCAGTGGGAGTACTTTTCTCCTCCCAGGTCTTTCACCTCCCTTAACCCATTGCCAGTCCTCACAGCCTTGAGTCCGCTTCTTATTTTGTGACAACGAGCGGAAAGCGAGCCCATCATGTGGAACGACGAGGTAGTCAAGTCCGCGGGGTACGCGTCTGGCCACGAAGATGGCGTGTCCGCAAAGGGCGGAACCGTGCAAGATCGCAAAGATATGTGGCGAGTAGGCAGAGATCAGGAGTTGAATGTCAGTAAGAGGGCCGATCGAAAATATCCCGGGCGGTTCGTGCCATCGCTAACCGACCATAGCGAAATTTTCGTTTTCTCTCGGTGCTGGGGTTTACTGCGGTGTTGATGTGTACCTGGGAGGCCGTTCTCTTGTATGTGCTGTACCAAATGCTCTGGACCTCAGTCGCATGAAAGTGGCTAACTGATGGGTAGTGGTTCGTCGTATGGCCTGATGGATGGCGGCAAAGGAGGTATGATTTATACATACATGGGCGGCCTCTTTGGATTTAGCTTCGTGATCCTGTCCATGGCTGAAATGGCATCCATGTCTGTATTTCCCACACCGTTGATCTGATACCATGACTGACTGGAGCTAGGGCGCCAACATCCGGTGGCCAGTATCACTGGGTGTCGGAGTTTGCTCCGCCCAGCTGTCAGTGCATCCTGAGCTATATCACCGGCTGGATCTGTGTCCTGGGATGGCACACCGGCATTGCAGGATGCTCCTATACGGTGGCGAACATGATGGTGGGCGTCGTTGCCATCAACTACCCTGACTCGTACACCTATCAGCCGTGGCATGTTACGCTGCTGGTGATTGCAGTGGCGTTTGTTGCATTACTATTCAACACACTTCTGGCGCAGAAATTGCCGTTGATTGAAGGAATAATTCTAGTCATCCATTGTTTTGGTTTCTTTGGGATCCTCATCCCCTTGTGGGTCTTATCCCCCCGGCCGGCTGCGTCAGAGGTATTCGGCTCCATTGAAGATCGCGGAGGATGGGGCTCCAATGGACTCTCTTGCTTGGTTGGATTGGTTGGGCCCATTTATGCTTTGATTGGTATGGCGCGCGTCACATTGATTCCACTCTTCAGACCGGTATTAACGCTGCATGTTCTTGTGTAGGTCCCGATTCTGCAGTCCACATGTGTATGTCTTGTTCTGAACCTGCCCCCGACCGAAGAACAGTGAATTATAGTGATATTAACCCTCAACAGCCGAGGAGATTCGTGACGCGTCCCGAGTCCTCCCCATGGGTATGATCTGGACCTTGATTCTGAACGGCTCGACCGGCTTAGTGATGATCATCACATTTGCCTTCTGTATTGGTGATATTGACGAGGTTATGGCGTCCCAAACGGGCTTCGCATTCATCCAAGTCTTTCTGAACTCAACTGGGTCCGTCAAAGCCGCCACCGGAATGACGGTGGTGATTATGGCCATGCAATTCTGCGCTGCCATCAGTAATGTGGCCACCACGTCGCGCCAGGTCTACGCCTTTGCACGAGACAAAGGGCTTCCGTTCTCCGATTTCTTTGCCAAGGTACGGCCAAGCGGGTGGGAGGTTTTGCTGCCGTACTAACTGGATAATCAGGTTGATCCTACATTTACCGTCCCATTGAATGCGCTCTGCGTGAGTCTGGTCATCGTCTCCGCACTCGCCTGCATCAACATTGGCTCTTCTGTTGCCTTCAACGCTATCATGTCGCTAGGCGTTGCCGCCCTCCTCTCGTCATATATTATCTCCATCTCATGTGTCCGGCTTCGTCGCTGGCGCAAGCAGCCCCTGCCGCCTGCTCGATGGAGCATGGGGAAATTCAGCCCCTTTGTCGATACGGTTTCTCTTTTAGTTCTGTCGGTCGTCTGGACGTTTAGTTTCTTCCCCTTGACCCGCGAGGTGGACGCCACCACCATGAACTGGGCTGTTGTCATCTTCACCGGCGTGATTGTATTCTCGCTGGTGTACTACTTCATCTATGCCCGAAAGGTTTATAAGGGACCGGTGGTCCGGGTCAACGTCATGGGGTAGACGAGGCATATATTTATTTTGTTTTTCCGATAAAAGTCCGTGCTGCATACGGGAATAGTCAGATATTTTTACATCTAACCGAGATAATCATACTCAACGCTGCCAGAGTAACAGAGAGAGGAGGTTATTCCGACGCAAGGACGGCTGCGTTTGACTCGAGCCGATAGTTTGTGCCGTGTAGAATTAAAATTGGGAACCGGTGAGTATAGCTGTAAATTTGAACCCAAATAACGCTTGAAAATTGTGTTCTATTGATCGCTGCTTCTAATATACGGAATCTGGTACAGCTGTTGAGGCGACGCTAATTTCTATGGAGGATGATGGATGTCGGATACCGGATTGGGAATTCCGACGCCCGGCGGCATTCGTCCCGAAACGGGAAACGTGCCGCCATTCTTTCCACGACAGGGTGGAGAATAAACGATCGACCGTGATTTGCCCCCAGTCTCATGCACGCATAGTGCCTGCCTGGTTCGCCAGTTTTTAGACCCTGTGGCCGTCGACTGCCTCTGGGAGCACTCAGAGTACCGGTAGCTCGTGAAGTTCGGGACTATCGGCATTGTTCAAGAAGCTCAAGAAGCAATTCCACCCTGACAGCGTCAGTACATATACGCTTCCCGCTAAAATGATCACTCTGATAGGACATACCAATATTGAATACATTGACCGTCAGGACTCGGTACTGCAATGGCACCAAATACAGATTCACGGTCTGCAGGGCAGGCCAGATCGTCCAGTTAGTGCGGAGGGCCTCCCAATACGTCTTGTTCAGCTTCTCCCTCGGATCACCCCCTTCCATGAGCGACATGCTGGACAGAAACACGCCAATCATAGTTGGAGCACAGACTAGCTGGTCCGTGGCGACGCGAGCCACGAGGGTTTTCCCTGGCGTGCCGAGATTGATTCGATTCTGCAAAAACTGAAACCATTTTGTGGCAACCGGACCAAACACAGCTGCGACAAACTTAGTGATACCACTCTGTCAGGGCCCAGGAAGCGTGGCTCACCTCCGCCGTAGAGGGCCATGCGAGCCGTACGGGTTACATCATGACGAGCAATGCCTTTCTTCTCTACCCCTTGTTGCGCCAGACCATCTCCCACGGCGAAGAGACACTTCAGACGCTCAGTTAGCCTATGGAAAACTCAACTGGAAGACCGCGGAAGCAACATACCGCCGTGGTTAAGCTTTGGGTCAAGACAGGGCGCTGTATTAAGCTTCGCTGATACCTGCATCGATTCAGTATGAGGGAGCGAGGTAAGGGCGCAGGGGGTGACCTACCAACCAAACATTGTTGCAGAAGGAGTACGAGTATGAGTATTATTTGTCCCAGATGGAGAGAAGACTTGAGAAGGGCAGTAAAGATATGTTGAACTCGTGGAGAAATTCACCATCGATTGTTGACAAAAACCTGCATTCCAGTGGTTGTGACGCAATGTCGGGCAGTTCCCGATTCGGAAGGCCTTCCGCCATGGTCCCCCAAGCCTTTTGATGAATCTGAACATCTCTGCTCCACCCACGCCACGATCGTCGTTCAAGAGTATCGTTAAATGGCTTATGGGGGTTTCGTAATCGCCTGTATCTTCAGCTAACCTGATTTGTTACACATACTGCCGAGAAGGTCCGGCCTCATGCGCGCAGTTACGCAGCATTGCTCTGGCGGCCAGAAAAGAACGGCTCTCAACAGCGCTTGTAAACGATATTCCACGTTGAACCAAGGACGCACTCGTCACTTGTTACCGAATGGGTTAGTAGTAATGCCAGACGCACGGCTCTAGATTGCGCTGTCGATTTCATCGAGTCGTATGACAACCTTCCTGCAGAACTATATTTTGACGTCACGGGAGCGAGTCCTCGATGAGAATACGAGAATATAAGACACGGCAAGCGGTCCAAGACCACTCCTCAAGACTGCTGTCTGCACATTTGAAGATCCATCGCGTAAAAGTAGTGTGTGGATTTCTAAGTCAGTGAAATCAGCATGGCCTCCCTTCCTTTTTGCGTGCGATTGGCCCAGGTAGTTGGTATTGTGGGAGCAGGCTGGTTGTCCGGTGCGTTTGAATTCAGATCAACGATTGCATTTCCTTCCATTTCATACACCCTTTGATAGGACTGAGGTGCTTTTACAGAATTATTGACCTCTTCACAGGCAGCCTTTCCGCATTCAGTTGCAATATTATCCCCGGCCTTCTTCATTCGCGACGGGAAGATCATTATCCGGCCAGTAGCCTGCTGAAGCAGTGGAGGCACTTCTCTGAGAAAGAGAAAGCTCAAAGCCCATCTACTGTGGCTGTGAGTGCCGCAGCGTTCGCCTATCTAGCGTGGTCTGGCCGTCCCGGAACGCCCCTCGCCACCCCGAGCAGCTTCACCTGGTACTGCGCTGCTGCTGCCCTAACCTTAGCATCCATTCCCTTCACATTCCTCGCCATGAGCACGACGAACCGTGCGCTTTTGCAAAAGGCCCGGTGTGATGCCGAGTCCATTAACAAAGAGCATGAGGAGGTTGATCGCCTGGTTCATAGGTGGAGTATCCTGAATGGCGTTCACAGCCTGCTTCCGTTTCTAGGATGTGTTGCTGGTGTTATGGCAATCAGTTCATAATCAGCCTACGGAAAAATCTGGGAGTTGAGAGCCGATCCATTCAAATTGCTACTGTCAATGAATCTTGGGTTTAGTTATTCTTGTGTTCGTTTTTCGGTGTTCAATCTCTGTAAAGGGCCACTCTGTCCTCCAAGGCTGTGTAGTGTACACAAGAAGCAACGTATACAAAGCACGCGATAAACCGAATCGGTCTGTTTAGAGATGGCGATACAACGGCCACTCAGGCTGCGTGCTGTCACCCACCACCGGGATGATCTGTATTCAGTCTTCGATCCCAGGGCTTATAGAGTCGAGATGTTCTCTTCGAGAGGTTGCCATGATTGCGACATACGCATATTAATATCTTTCGCCGGTCGGGAATTTACAATCATCGATTTGCCAAGATTTGCTGTGACTCATCTCGTACTCAGGACCACGAGGATATAAGAAGGCTGTCTTCCTCACCCCTCCCGAATTTTAGCCCATCCTCGTGTTCTGCTGGCGACGGACAACGTAAGAGTATCGCCGAGCATTCGAACGTCGGGGATTATTTACACACGACAGACGACGGAAACCCTCATCACGGCGTGAACTCTAGAACTCTCACCCGTCCTATCGGTGATCCTTGAGTCATGGCCCTGCCCATCGAACCTCAGACGTGGTCCAAAGAGCCGTTCATCATATCAACAGATAAAGCCCTCCTCTCAGTGTCAGCTATCAACGCGGCGTTCGACCAGGAGTGCATGTACTGGGCGAGAAGCTTCCCCGAGGACATCCTACAACACATCATTAACGGTTCCTTTTGCTTCGGAGTGTACAAAGTCCAGCCGAATATCGCGGGCCAGGATGGTGAAAGCAATATGATCTCCAATGATCGCCCACCCGACTCAAATCAGAATATAGTACAGATCGGATTTGCGCGTCTCATTACGGACAATGTTACGTTTGCATATCTCACCGACCTGTACATCCTCCCGGAATACCAGGGTCACGGTCTGGGGGGATGGCTTATTGACTGCGTGGGCGAGGTGATGCGACCGCTGCCGCACCTAAGGTGGTTTATGTTACGCACGTCGTCGGAGAAGAGCAGGCAGGCGTATGAGAAGCGATTGGAGATGAGTGTTTTGGACACGGGCTCCGCCAGTGGGGGGTTCATGATGGGGAGGAAGGGAACGGCGAATATAGTGTGATACCTGCTGCCAACACATGGTTGGGGTGAGTTTCTACAAAGGGATTGACAAGTTATGGGCTTGCGAACGTTTAGCAAGTCAGAATATGTCCCATAGATGAACTTACCATTCATACCTGTGTAGAAGTTGATATGGATAGGCTTGAACATACTGCACCAAGTGCATCCATACCCGGCAGACGAGGTTCTCCATGCTGCGATGAACTAGGACTCTCTATGAGGGCCCTAGTAGAGATCCCTCCTCTATACCTTCACAGTGGGTTCCTCCTTCTCCGAGTCATTCTCAGCTGCCTCATCCCAATGACCCACGACATACCAGGGCCATCGGCGGCTTGAACCGAAAGGACTGCTAGATATTTCTACCAGATCAGTCGGACCCACTAAGATCACTTCGGTAGCCGAGGTGACATTAATTATCAATCTATTCGCTCGACTTGCCAAGAGCTCAACATATCGAGTATCTGATCAGATTGGACACCAGGTAGTGCGAAGCCTCCACCAGATCCACTGGCCTGTCTCGGAGATAACGTGCAGACCCTCATGGCAGCTCGGCCGAGGTAGTCTTGTAGGGCATAAGCTCGGAGATTGAGGGGATTATCTTATCCGATAATCTCCCTGAAGGATAAATCGCGAATCAGCACCTGTCTCTCTGCATAACCATGCAGATCCTTGTCCTTTCGAGGGAACTCACCAAAGCGAGGCGAGCAAATATGAGCGCCTATCATAATGTCGATTAATTCTCTGCAGTCTTGGCGACATCGGGAGAGAGAATGTCGCTGGGTAGATCGACGAGGACGTAGCCTATCATGGCATCCACGGCCAGCTGCCTCCGAATATGCCGCCGTTTCATGACATTTGGTTATATGCTATGCGATAGCTCACTTGTTGGGTGGTCACTACGCCTACCAGCGCAAAGGCCTTTCGCTTGGCACAGGGCCCGTCATTTAGCATAAATTTAATCCCCCATCCTCCCAGCTCGAGGTTTGTTTCGTGGTCAGCGTCACACGAAGAAGATTTGCGATCAAAGCTATGCACTGGTTAACCTCTACGATATGGGCTCTGACCCTGGGCTCCAGCTTTGGGATGGCCCACAGAGCGATGTACGTTGCGATGGGATCAACCCTTGACATGATGCCTCGTACCCATTCCACTCGTGGGCTACCGGCCCCAGGCAGAAAGGGAGTCATGCTCATGAATCGAATCGGCCCGTCGTCGTCCGAACTGTACGTTGCCAATATCGACGGCAGCAACGAGCGGAAACTGCTGGGAGACAACTCCCGATTCGATTACCATGCCTCCTTCTCACCCGACGGGCAATGGATTACCTTCACCTCGGAGCGCAATGGCGATGGTAACTCGGACCTTTACCGCTGTCGCGTGGATGGCTCTGGACTGGAGAAACTGGTGACAACACCCTCTGTCGAGGATGCGGGTGTGCTATCTCCCAATGCCAGCATGGTTGCATGGGTCTCCACAGCGAACGGATACACAACAAATGTCTGGATAATGGATCTGAAGACGGGTCAACAGCGGAACCTCACCAACGTAGAGGGTGTCAAGGGTGACCCCACCAAGCCGAATGGCTACTTCCGTCCCAGCTGGTCACCCGATGGCCAATGGATTGCGTTCTCCTCGGACCGCAACACCGAATGGCGTGGACACGGCAATGGCACGGGCTGGGAGCACACGCAAGAGCTCTCAGTCTATGTCATTCGGCCCGACGGGACGGGCTTTCGGAAACTCGCGTCCAAGGCAGGGTGGAGTCTTGGGTCTCCCCGGTGGTCGCCAGATGGCTCGCGCGTCATCTTCTACGAGATTATGACTGAAAACACATGGGATGCACACCGACCCGAGTCGGTCGCCAGTGCCACGTCACAAATCGTATCTGTCGACTTCGCTACGGGGCTGGATCGGATGCAGCATACCCATGGAACGGGGGTGAAAATCTCGCCACAATACCTCACGGCAGATAATGTTGGCTATCTGGTCAAGGGCGGATCGAACCAAGGCATCCACTACACGACTGAGACCTCGGCTCACGCTGCGATTAACGGGACGATGCGTTCCCCGTCGTGGTCTCCGGATGGCAAGTCTATTGTCTACGAGAAGTTGGAGTTCAAGGCGCGTCCCATGGAGAAGAAACTCTACAGCTGGGACCCTGAATGGGAATACCGGTTTACCGACGTGTTTCCCGACTTGTCACGGCAAGGGCGATTGGCCATCACGCAGAAGCAACTCGGGAATTCCAGCATTGTCACAATGAGACCAGACGGAATGGACCAGAAGCTCGTCTTCGACCCATTGACCCAAAGCAACCTCAGCTCTAGTCAGATCGGTCAGGGCTTATCCGGCGCATTCCAACCCACTTGGTCTCCCGATGGGCAATGGATTGCCTTTGGTGTCGGGGCTTGGTTCCAGTCCCGCGCGACGGGTAAGGGATACATTGCGAGGACGAAAGCAGATGGATCATACCATGAACTCCTCACGAACGGTACGATCAATGCGGGATTCCCCAGCTACTCATCCGACGGGCGGTACTTGGTATATCGCGTATGGGGTACGGAGTTTGGGCTTCGCATCATGGATTTAACTGATAAGAGCGTTCGTGTTTTAACGACCGCCCGCGATAACCTTCCATTCTACTCGCCTGACGGGCAGCGGATCGTCTTTACACGCCGGACGAGCTACACCAACTTCGACGTGTGCACCATCCGCCCGGATGGGTCGGATCTGAACGTTCTCACATCGAGCGGAGCTAACGATGCCCATGCGACATGGAGAGTGGACGGTCGTATTCTCTATGCCAGCGGCATGTATGGCTTCCGGGATGAAGCTGCCATCTATGACAATACCTTCCAGCCGTACGGTCAGATCTTCGTGATGAATGCGGACGGCTCGAATAAGACCATCCTCACCGACAGTATCTGGGAGGATTCGATGGCGCTGTACCTCCCCAACGAGTTCCTTGAGTAGGAGCAGCAGTTCTGATCGCTATCACACAGTAGCAGGCCCATTTCATAGAGTATATAATATATACCGAAGACCGGAGGTAGCAACATGGAAAGTGCGAAAAGAATGAACCTCTATGCAGCCTTCATCGGATTAAAGTCACCACTAAGTCTATATTTCTCCAAGGCCTTATAGGATTCTACAGCCGGCAGCGAGAAGTGCAAGGATAGTAACAATGTAGTACTATTTGAGGCACAGTAATCCTGCAGCGCCGAGACGGCTACACATCTCATTCATTGGGCTACGGACATACAAGATGGGCCCCCGGGGGGGGGGGGGGGGGGGGGTCCCACCAAGTAGCCGAGGCTTGATATCGTCATGCTTTAGATCGCGATCCAACAAAACGTTATCCTGCAGAAAAATCATCGCTAGAGAACATGACGGTAATATAGGTAGGGCCGCCACATAACAAGAAGGCTCTCGTACGCCCTCCCCCCCCCCCCCCCCCCCCCCGGGGGGGGGGGGGGGGGCGGTGCGCTAGACGACGAAAGAGTAAACACCTCATTTATTAGAGAGAGGAGAGCTATGTACAATGGTATGCTTTATACACAATTCATATGATTCATGCTCGCTGCTTTACTTGCCTTTGTGCTCATAGGTCGCTGACGGACCGGATATTTCTAGAATCATTTGCGCCAACGCCACATCATGCGAAATCAACGAGACCGCTACATTTGGAGATTTATATTCTTTAATCCAAGGCGAAGCACCGCTCAACGGAGTCCGCATTATTGCCCCACCAATTGGGCATCTTGACTTTCTTGCCGGCACCAAAGAACAGGAAGATCAGTAGCATGTTCAGGTTGAAGCCGGCATCGAAAGCGGCAGCCACCATATAGCTGTACCGTTTCCAGGTCTCGAACCGACGCCGATAGGCCCAGTACATGACCACCCATCCTCCGATGATGGCCGACGTATATCCTGTGCTGATATTCCCGTAGAAGACCGACAAGCCCGAGAAGAAGATGGTGACGTTCCACAAGTCCACTCGCAGTCGTGGGAAGCAGCGGTGAAGAATATATAGCATGGGTGGAACCACGGCTCCCACGAGAAAAGAATAAGGGAGAACCCTGAGTTCAGGGTTTTCGAACATTTTTTGAGGGCCGATGACGGCGTATTGCACTCCGAGGGTGTTGGAACCTATGATTGATTGACCAGTCCACTGGTTCAACGGATCCTTCTCGATCCCCTTTAGGATGTTGCCCTTCGTGCTTAGAACCCAGCGAATCACGGCATAATTCACTGGAATGCCAAGAACGGTTCCAAAGACTTGAGAGAAAAAGACTGTTCGCGGGGGGATATGCATATAGTGTCCGATCTTTTGATCTTGGAGCATGTACTGAGCTCGGTACCAAGCGTCGCCAGCGATCGCCCCGTAGGTGGAAGGCCCACAGGGGTGGCGATGGGAGGCGCCTGCTTTGGTGTGGACCATGTACCCGTACAGCATCTCATTAAATGTTCCCACCGCGAGCTGATAATTGGAGATTGCGTATAACCAACCGAACGGGAGGACGAAGACACCCGCCGTAGCCAGCCCGACGAACAACGTCCAGACCGGGATCCAGAGGTATCCACACAGAATCGCCACCAGAAGGATGATAAACCCGGCCAGGAAGAGTACCACATACCACCACAGTGGCACCTCTTTATATTGCCTCTGCAGCACGTTGAGACGATCGTGATATTGATAGTTGATATTCTGACCCTTGGCCTTCGCCGTCGACCGACGAGACGCAACAGCCTTCTTCAGATTGGACTTCAGCTGGTAAAACCCAAAGGTAGCAATCCAGGTAACCGCCGCGGTCACCTTGGCATAGTCGAAGAATGTGGCCCAGGCATTGTGTAGCCCCATGTACATGAGGCCGTGTTCTTCGTAGGCGGTTTGGTTCAGGCGAAAGTCGGGAGTCAGAACGTCGAGGACCGGGTACTTGGTGCCATTTGCCATGAACAGCGAGTTCGACATCAGGCCGTGCTTGTATGAGCCCAGATTCCCCCACTTGGCGGCTGGAAGGAGGACCCAACAGCTCACGACGTACGCCAGGAACAGAATCACCTGGGTCCACCAGGGTGTAAGCAGAATCGATGAGCCATTCCAGTTGATATTCGACCAATCGAAGGTCAAGTTGAGAAAGCCCATTCCCCCAAGACCTGAGCCGATAAAGTTGGCCACAGGGTTGTGGGGTGCGACCCAGCACAGAAATGCCAGGGACGACGTGAACGGAAATACGTACTCAGGGAGGAACTGCCACAAAGTCATCCCTACCAGAGAAAGAAAGAAGATCTTGAGCTGCCGCCGGGCCAGAGGCGAGGAAACATCTTGCTTCCGGAATGTCTCAAAGAGAGTGGTCTGCATGAGGGCTTGTGGCCAAATGTACGTGGGATCGTAGAGCAGTAGCTGGCGCGCGATGGCTGCAAATGCGTACCCCACCCACACAATAGCAAACATGAAGAAGATTGCAACCGCCGGGTTCAGCTTCTCCCCGTAGAAGAGCTCCGCTAGTGCAATGGGGGTATAGCCCAGGTTATACGTTGCACCCGACGCCGCAGTCAAGGTAACCAGCACATGTTCTTTGGCACTCCATGGCGCCGGGTTGAGGTTGAATGACCAGTTCGTGAAAGGCACCCGGACCTCCCAGGCTGGAAACACTCGTGCAAAAAAGTGTCCGACGTAGTGGGTTGCAATCTGAACGAAGAAAATGGAATACGGTGCCTGGGTTGTACGGAAGTGGCTCATCTGGGACAGGAACGCCCCGGGAACGATGAAGATGACCGATAGGAGAAAGTATCGGAAGGTAATCGTGGGTAAGGTCGGATCATCCGTGAGACTGACTAGCTGCCGGACCTCACGGGGTAGCGCTGCGATCTCCGGGTCCTCTTCGGTCTCCTGCTCTATCGCATCGGTCTCGCTGATTTTCTTCACATGTTCCTCGTCGCTAGACGACCGCTCGTCCACTGACGCCAACTTCTTTTCTGAACTAGATATTTGATCGCCGACATGGTCCGTCACTGGTGAAGGAACGTCCGAGGGATCTGGTGTTGCCCTGGAGAACTTTCGAGAGACGGTTGACAGCACCATTGATGCTGGATGGTGTCGATTCTTGTCACTGGAATCGATTGACCGTCCGCTCACGTTGAGGAAATCTCTGACCACGGTTTGCGTCGAGACGACGAACTGCACCACGCACACCACACAGGGCGCCCACCGGCGAGGGCTAGCCCAGTTATAGATCCAAGTGACCCCTTCACCATCATGGAGCAGGGTAAATGACGTGATCAATTTTCATTACAATTCAAGCCACAGGGAGCCCAATCAGTTCCGGAAGCGGTGCAGGATGTAACGGTAATAGCACGACGTCCCACTTTTACAAAGGAACAGCCAGATAATAACTAATGCTTGACTGTAGCCAAGTTGTGCGCAAGCAAATTCAGCGGGTCCATCTGGTGGGTTCATTTCTCATACACCGGATACGCTTGGCGAATGACGTTATCGGAGAAAGTGCATTCGTGATCGTCGAGTTATTTGCATGTCGCATTGTGTATGGACCATCGCCGTGTTTGGTTCCTGAGGCTAGCAATTCCGGCAGGTGATTGGCCCGTGACCATGATTAATTTAGTCTAGCGCCGTGACTCGTTCCCCATCCGGTCAGTCGCTGTCCCTCACCGTCGAATTTTTTGAGGCGAGTTTTTTTTTTAATCCATGGAAGAGGGGTGGAGATTGGACTGGGAATATAAAGAGAGTCGTGATAGAATCCCCTCGACTCGTCTCCGGTACACCACATTCGAGTTTGTGGAATATTATCTCGCATCGTTCTCCATCTGTCACGATCAGGGTTTGGACCAAAGTCCATTGGATGTGATCATCTCATGGAGTCGTACTCTTGCTAGGTCCTTCACAGACGGGTGGATTGCGTGCTCATGTTTCCCCGTCGCAACACACACCGTCGGAGAGCGAAGTGGCGTTCGTTGGTCATGTTTCCAGATGCTGGCCCCGGAGACGCTAGCGACAGGATAGCAGCGGCTAGTTTGGTAGAAAGTTGACGAATTGTCTCAGATCCCACAGGCTATCCCACAGGCTATCGCACAAAAACAACTAAACCAGCGAAGCTGTAACGCTGGGACTGGTCAAGGACCTTCTTCTAGCACCGCCAACACAAAGTCCACTGGCGGCCACTGTCCTTGATCATATACAAGATCTTATTTTAACGCCAGTACCCTGGAGCAGGACAGGTGAAAAGTTTCGGCAGGTTATCCGTCTCTAGGCAGATGATAATGAATCCACTCAAAACAATGCGGATTCGCTTAAGCTCTCGGTGTCCTATACTGTTGACCAAAAGAAATATACAACGAATGCTATAGATTCACAGCACTTACTGACCCCACTATAGACTGTCACTATATATATTGCACCATAGGGACGGAAAAGTGAATCGGAGCCAGAAACTATATTGAAAACATTTAATTTCTCTCTTGTGGCCTTTCAAGCTCACCGCTCACGAAACGGCTCTACAAGCCCAGATTCATATATGGACACATCCCAAGGATCTCAACAGTTGGAACTTTTACTTCTCACCCACCTCTGTAAGATAATCTGCTCTTTCATAAAGGCTAGGCAGAGGCTCGAGTCTTTGTCGAAGAACCCAGACACGGAAATGCCAGGCTGCATTCCTGAGTTGGTACATCGCATGCTTCCGAGTTGGGACAGAGAATACCTGGTCCAACTCTTCCAGGGTGAGGGCTGTCGTACGTCAATGACTAACTAGCACTCGAATGCGGTCAAGGATCACTTACATTTCGTCTCGGGAACAAACAGCAAGACAAGAACCCATCCGACTAAACACCACGCAGCATACCAGCCAAAGGCCCCTTGCGGTTGGAAGGCGCGCAGGAGTGACGGCCAGGTAAATGACAGGATGAAGTTAAAACACCACGTGGTCGCGGTAGCCCAGGACATGCCGACTTCACGTACATGCAGTGGGAAGGCTTCGGCGGAGTATGTGAACGGCACCGGTCCTTCGCCAGGAGAGTAGAAAACTTCGAACAGGTACAGGCCTGTTGTCACCATGGCCACCCGTTTTTTGCTTTCTTTGATTCCTTCGTCGATCCAGAAAGAAAAGCCGGCCCAGAAAAGACAGACGGCGAGGAAAGGGAAAGTAAACAGCAGGAGGTTGCGTCGGCCCCATGTGTCGATCGTGAAGAATGCTGGTAGAGCAAAGACCCAGTTGAGGATACCGGTTCCCATCGACGCCAATAGCGCCTGTTGAATCGAATAACCTGATTGGGTAAAAATCGTGGTGCTGTAATATGCGATGATATTGACACCGCAGAACTAAGAAGGGTCTCCATTAGCCTCTGGCTCCATGCCGCAGGAGCATCAACGATGAGCTCCAGGGATATCCCTCGAAATGCTGGAGGGGAGAAGATGTCTTGGCCCGTCAACCATGGTCTGGACGTATGCCAGCGCATCCCCCCTTGAGCGTTGATTAGGATTGATTAGCCTGCAGGTCTATGCTTACCTGTTGCAAAAACATGACAATCCAAGTGGCAAGTGTTGCACGAGCATTGCGGGGAACTGTGAAAAGCTCCAGGAACATAGTGAAGAAGTTCTTGCCTCTGTTCACCTCCCTTTCAAGCTGAACCCCGACGTACGCATAGTACAAGTCACGGGCTGCTTGGATATCTGTAGGACGTAGAATGCGGAAGGCCCGGAAGGCCTTGTCAATTTTATTGTGCTCAATCAACCAGCGAGGAGATTCAGGACAGAAGTACACCTGTGTACAGACTATTAAAGGCAAGACCACCGTTGAGCCCAACATCAGACGCCAAGAGAGGTTGTCCGACAACCCCATGAAAGCAACCCCCATGATGTTACCTAGCATGATGCCGAAGGCAGTCCACATCTGCCACATCATGACCAGTGCACCTCGAATCGGGGCGGGCGAGCACTCGGCCGCGTAGACGGGGACCGTGGACGATTTGGAACCAATACCGAGACCCAGAACAAAGCGAGCGAGAAACAGGTTAACCCAGGAGTTGCATACACCTTCCCAGACTGAGGCGACTGCCGCAATGAAGCAAGACACCCAAATAGTCCCGCGCCGGGCCAAGTACCTGTTCATGGGCTCCGTGAGCCAACAGCCGATGACCGCACAGGCCAGATAGGGGGCGCCAACGACGAGGCCGGTAATATACTCGCTCGTAATATTGAGTTCCTTCAAGTCTAGTAAGTACTGCAGTTCTCTTACTTATGTGGACCCATCTCACCTTGAGATAAATTGCTTGTGCGCCATTATTGACGGTTTCGTCCATGCCTTGAACTGCGGCGGCCAACGAGCACATTGCTATCATCCAATTAGTACCAGCCACGATATTAAAAAAAATGATACGCCCCCGCTCGGCGATTGCCTTCAATACGTACACGCCATAAAGTAGAGCTGCCAGGGTTGGGACCATTTATGAGTATCCTCGCGCCGAAGGGCCTCCTTCTCATCCTGGGTCAACTCTGGCATATTATGGGCATCCCCAGGGTTCTGCGAAATCAGAGCTCCTTTATGGAAAAGTTCCCGATGGGCCTCCAGGCCATAGCGGTCACAGAACCTGTCCACGTCCGCTAGGAGCTGTTCACGAGAGACACCTTCCAGCGGATTCTTGAAGACCTGGCTCAGTTTATTAGCGGGTCGGCCCTCGAGATCGTAAATACTTGAGCGCCTTGGCTTCTCTGAATGCTCGGCAGTGGGTGAAATTTCATCAGTGCCGTCGGCTCCCTTCTTCCGATCGGCGTCCAGCCCATGGTCGTCCATCATTGTAGAGGTTCCGTCTATGGAAATTGGAAACAGGAATAGGAGGAGCGAAGTTGGAAGAGCAAGGGGCTTTCAGAGAAATACCAAGTATCAGAAGACAGTAAGCTTGATTTTCTGACCCACTAGTGGCTTGCAGGTAGCCAGCATACGTTTCGCCTAGCAGCCTATGCCACCTCATAAGAACAATGCGTCCGCCATGAAACATGGGGATGCGTCTCAGCTTTATAGGGCATACAGGGTAGCAACCCCCGCATGTTTCTTCGCACTGCCACCGCTGCCATGACCAATAAGACTGGGAAAGGGGGCAGGCGTCTCTCAAATCTCTCCGTGGTCGGGTGCGGCCCATACCGCTACCAGTGTGGACGTGTGTGCGTATATGAGGAATTTAATCTACGAGCCATGATTCAAACAGTGTCCAAATACGAGGCTCAGACTGCACCCACCCTAGCCATAGCAGAAGCAGAATAGAATTTGCTACTATAGCGTTCAGCCGTCCGCAGCATGGCCGAATCAAACGAGGCCGCACTGGATATCTGTACGACTGCTGTGGAAAAATGTCAAGTCGTCATAATCCTACCACGACTCATACCATACCTCGTTACACGACCCATCCCTATCTCGACGTATCTGGTACGTTTTTTTGATAAAGATTCCCCCAATCAGACGAGATATTTCCCCAACGCGGAACCCCGTGGGGGAGGATCCATCGTAATATTCCCTCCTAGCTGCATGGAAAGAAGTGGGGTTCGGAAGAGTATAGCACTCCCATGGGTCAGACCGTGGACAAAGGTCCAACTCACAATGAGCTGTCCGGATGGCATTGGCCGTTGCGATCGTCAGGCTTAGTCCCAGACGAAGCAAATTGAAGCATTAACCAAGGAGCCGAGGGGGGCCTGAGGCCAAGTTTGATCTGCGCGGTGGCGGCCAATCACGTGTAGGTGGAGCCCTGTCTCTTGCGTCATGGCGATTGGGGAATTGCGAACTTCTCATCGCATTGGCTCGCTCGGGTTGTAGGCCGCGGTGTCGACTTCGCGGTGGTGCCCTACTCTTAGAACTGACCACAAGCTGTGACGTGCAGATGACCATTTGTCTGCGCCTTCGGTCTGTTCATCCCAATCACCGAAGCCGTGGAAATTCCCAGAAGGCCGTGTTTTGGCATACACACACTCGCTTATTTTCTGAATACCATGCCTACTACTCTCACTTATCTTGCCAAGATTTCCTATATTGTTGGCTGATTCATGGCACGACCAAATTCCAATTGGTGTTTTTGGTCGAGCGGGAAGCGCTGACGCATATTAATTATGGATTAATCGAACATGAAGAGAAGGAACTCTCGGGGGCACTCCTGGATACAATGCTGTACGGTGGAAAGAACGGTAGCAGCTGGCGCCAAAATCAACTGAATGGCTTGCACAATCACCCGCGTTACAGTTCCATAGATCGCCGAGTGCGCCTTAAGACTATTTCTAGTCAGAGCCACGTGCTTTACTCACCAGGTTGGACGAATAACACCTTCCGCAGTCCTTTTTTCTTTATCTTTTGGGAATTATTTTCTTCCAGGTCGACCGGCAAAAAGGGCCTGGGACCAAAACAAGAAGACATAAAGACAATCGAATCGAGGATCATGTTTGGCAATTCAAGGGAACACAAGAGGTACGTTTTGATATTAAAGGAGGATAAGGTCGTACTGATAAACAATCAAAAGACTTGCTCACCGTTGAACCACCCATACAAGGAAGGGAAATTTGAACATTATATACAAAGCTCTTTGCTTCTGGACAGTAGAAGACAGGGCAATACACCACGTAGCTTGGTCACAGTGGAAAAAAAAAGGGGTAAAGAGTAAAGAGTAAAGATAGGAATGCCCGGTGAGGGAAGGCTAAAATAGCAAAGATGCTGCGCAATTTGACGCATAGATTTGATGCTGAAATACTTGTCGTACATAATGTTGACCTCAGCTCTAGGTATATATATATATATATTGCGGCTCCACCGATTCTCTGCTTGCCCAGAGCAGTAAAACACTCCTGGGGCCCAGTTAGCATAGACCCCCCATACTCTTATTGGCCGCAATCGAATTTTTCCACACTGCTGCCTTGGCACTTTATGATAGGTGCGGATAGGAAATGGTGCTGTGAATGCGATTTCTGAATCCATCGTCACAGTCGTCCTTTTAATTGGCTGTTGCGAAGAGAGTACGCCCTGGAAATACTCGAGTTGTTAAAGAAACACTGTGAATGTCTCTCATTTCGTGGTTTCTAGTCGTCCTTCTGCTCTCATATCTAAGGGCAACGGCCCGGTGATTGTTGCGCGATGGCTTCTGCGCCTAGGAACCATTCCCGCAAGGAGCGTCTTAATCAGGCAACGATGATCAGGGTAACGTTCGAAAGGGATAATGGGCAACTCTGATATTCTACCCAGCTATCATAGATATCTGAAATAGTCCTAGAGAAACACCATAAAATCCTACCCTTAGTCTCAGACCCTCCCCGAATTGAGTGAGTGAGACGCCATGGCATATCCAGCACTTCTGAAGCAATCCCGCTTGAAGAGGTAGAAACAACTTGCTTAGCTGGTAGATTATCCAAAGGATGCTTTCTAATGACTCCTATTACACTTCTTGCCTTGTATTTTCTTCTCTGTGTCTACAATAGACCTCTTCCCGTATATTGATTCTGGATATCTATCTTCTCATACATGTTTGTTTATATACTGTATTCTTAGACAGCGTCATACGCGTCTTATGATAGCGCTCGGCTGGGTTGGACCGTGTGGCTCTTGGCTTCCAAAACTAAAATATCTAACAAGCATTGTGGATTCAACATGACAATTATTCTTATCAGGCCCAAGTGGCTTTGATACTACATTATTACAGGATTAAAAAGATGGTTTCATGCGCTTAATCAGAGTTAGATTATACGTACATAATATAGCATTAAATGATTTTGTAGGAAAAGAAACAGTATTTAAATTTTAGAACCCTTTACACAGTTAAACGGACATGGTTACTCTACCAGCAATCTACGGACCATGAGTACAGTATCCAGACATCTGTAGAAGCCGTCAAGCATGCCATGATATACTGAAGAATTTTGGTTGGTACCACATGGGCATCTGGGCTATGTGCTGGATGATGTGCTGTAGAAGCGGGTCACGCATCCATGTTCGTTCTGTGGATCCCAACTATTTGCCAGAATAACAATGGAAGGTTCGCTCCGTAACTGGTTGGCTAGACGAAGTTAATTTTTGAGGATCGTATTTGTCAAGCACTTCCATTCTTCAGCGTTGTGCCCCTTCTGCTCCATGTTATGAACTATGTTATGAACTCATCGTCTCATAAAGAATCACTTGGATGATGAGCCTGGACTAGGTGGCTGGTCAAAATAGGAAAGAAGGCTCTCGACTGCAGAAATAGTGCCTCTCAAATCACGCCGTTCACTCGTGTAAAAAAAAAAAAAAAAAAAAAAAAAGGATGGCCCTTCGCACTGTGTTAAATTAGGTTGCTTTTGAAGATTCAAGAGGGGTGTTCACGGAAGAAATGATCCACCTTAGGGTTTTTTTCAGTCTTGTCTTGCTCTCCCAGTCGCATCGATTACCAGGATGGGACATGATGATCAGCAGTTAGGGCCTGGCTAAGCCCAAGCCGGTTAGTCCTCTGCGTATTTGACCCAGAAATTAGACCTCGTGTAAACCATCCTGTTGGGATTGTACAACCACCTGCTCCTTTCTCACCAGAATTTCCTACGATGCTGGGGTCTGTGTATCTATCACTGGAGGGAGAGTTCGTCAATCATGGACACCACGGAGTGGTGAGGCCGTGGTTTGGCATGCTGACGATCCCACCCTGACGCGAATGGCACATCTCCACACCCCAGAAAGGGGAAACTGCCTGCTTCCGAGGAATCAACCGTCCGGCGAAAAGGGGGCACGCTGATCCTCGCTCTTGCCCAGCACTACTGCGGGGATCCTCGGTACTTGGGTGAACCGCCGAAAATCCCGAGAATGCACGGAATCCTTATGGCAGTGAGCGCTCCGACCAACCTCGATATGAAGAACCCCACGGTTGTAGATTTGTCCAGATTACAGACATCGCACTCAATTCTCTGAGCCCACCACCTGCATCACTCACCACTCACTCACGAGAGTTGTTGGGGGATAGAGCCCCAAGGATGGCAATCTATTACGTAGAATCGAAGCTCAACCCTCAACGAAAGGTGGGTCAGTTCTGAAGTGTCAATCCGGTAGCAGGATTCTCAGTTTTCCCAAGAGCCACACGCCCCAACCCATCATCGGATTGGTTGGTATGGCCCGTGGGTGGCACTATTACGAGCTCGGTCCAAGGATAGAGAAGACTATTTAACAATAACAAGTTCATCTACCGACAGATGATCGTGACGATCATCGCCATTGAAACCGTCCGACGATCCACCAAACTCAAGAACGCATGTTATACCAATCACGTAGACTAGGGCACCAATAAAGATCCGTCTGCCCACCCGAGGTTTTAAATCGCGAAAGCCCTATTCTGTGGTTCCTATTGCTTATAAGGTTGCGTAGCAGGCAGTAAATCCCTTCTACCCTCATGCTACGATACCCGAATTGCTGCTCCTCTGGCCGTGCATCTTGGCAACATGGTGAAGGATAAGAGTGAGACGATTATCATCGTAACATCTGCCTTTCTCGCGCTGTCCTTTCTGGCCGTCAGCCTGCGATGCTACGTCCGACTCCATCTCATCCGGGCGTTCGGCGCGGATGACTGGATGATGGTCCTTGCCATGGCATTCAATCTTGCATTCGCCGTCTGCGGCATTGCTGGGGGTGCGACAGGGCTGGGAAAGACGATGGCGTATTTTGCAGACAAACCGAACGACCTAAAAGCCTCCCTGCGCGTATGTTCCCCGTGCCCGCATCAACTCCGATTTTGAATTCTTCAGGAGGTACTCATCCACTCGTAGTTCTGGTGGGTGGGCCAGCTTTTCTACGCCCTGACGGGCACCGCCGGCAGGACCTCGATTGCGATTTCGCTTTTACGTATCACCATCGTCCGTATGCACCTAATCATGATCTATACAACGATCGTCCTGAGTATTGCGGTTGGCCTCTTATTCTTCTTCGTGACCCTCCTCGAATGCCGCCCCATCCATTACGTCTGGGACTATGGAATGATGTCTCCCCACTGCGTCAGCAAAGATTTTCTTCTTGACATTGCCTATACCCATAGTGTGATTGCTGCTTTATGTGACCTCACCCTCGGGATTCTACCGCTGTTCATGATCTGGAAGCTGCAAATGAACCGACGTGCGAAAATATCTCTTGGAGCCATTCTCGGATTGGGTTGCTTGTGCGTACACGAGCCATGATATACCGGATGCGACGCAAGAGGTCTTATGCTGACTGCTGATGGATGGATTTAGGGCAGGAGCTGCGGTGGTGGTGCGTTTACCATACAACGAAAAGTTCAAAGACCCAGACTTCCTTTGTAAGTACCCCCTTTCATAGCATGCGGCTCGAATTCAGTGGGATCCCACTCACCACGCCGTAGATGCCACCGCTACCCTCTCCATCTTAGCGAATATTGAAGCTGGTCTCGGAATCACCGCGGGGTGTCTGTCAACTCTTCGACCTCTTGTGCGAATGCTGCGCGACGGCAGTTCCAATCCGAGTCTAGGAAAACCCACCGGATTCACCATCCCCTTGTCCCGGTCGCTCTTAACTCGCAAAGAGAGGCAAAGGCTATCCCACCACGAATCCGCCACTTACTGGGCCGATGTTCCAAACGACGGATATAAGAATATCACCACCACCACCAGTGCGCATGCGACGAAACGTGATGGCAGCGAGGGGAGTCTCGCTCCCGGATATCTGCCACCGACTGTGACGGTGCAGAGCACATTCGAGGTCTCTGTGGCCAAGCACGAGCAGCGATGATTATGTCCAGGTTTACGATGGCGGGCTGAATCCTCTGTAAGATAATATCTAATGCTAATCAACCATAATGTCTCTTCTGTTCCAACACACCGTAAAGCGCATCTCTTCACTTATATTCCTACGCATCATTCCTATCCTATTTCACATGATAGGTGCCCCAATCGTCTCGAACTCAGCGAGAATGCCGCCGCAGACCGATCCAAGACTTTCAAGGCGTTTGTCGACACATCGACGACATTGGAAAGGATTCTGAAATCTCAACGATCCACTCGTCACTTGCCTCCGACTTCTGGGGAATGACAATCGAAACATTGTTGATGACCCACCCTACCACCAGCTGATCGGTCTGGCCGGGACGGCTTTCCAGAATCGACGCCAATGGACCCATCTATAACTACTCTAGCCCTAGCCGAACGTAATCCACCATATGTCCCCTTCGCCAAACATGAGTTCCTTCGAAAGGGATCGAGTCTGCCGCCGACTCAGCCCCTAGGAGTCGTACTTGTGCATGGGTGGAGGGATTCTGTCTAGTTTTCAAACGTCCCGCTACTATCCCATCTGGGGTTAGGGTGAGGGGTTGTTTCCGCGGCGGAGCTCGAGCAATTTATCGTGATGGTATTCCCAGCCGCCAGGTCCCGTTCACTTCGAACCCGTCGCTATTGCAGCCAGGTCAGGCATGACTGACCTTAAGCACCCGACTTATTCGCTATGGCATTAGAGCGAGAGATTCTGGCGGGCAATGGGATCACCTTCTCCCGACAGGTTATGGAACCCTGGAGAATGGAGGAGACCATGGGCTGCCACGCGAGGAAGCTGGCTGAGAGGTTGCTTGATTTCCACCGATTTGCTCCTCAAGAAACAGTTGAGGTAGAGCGCTTGGCCTGTCCATGACTACCATTCTGAATGCTAATCAGCTAACTTGCCATGATCTACTAGCGATTATGGGAGGAGCAACATCGAAGCCGACACCTCCAACGCCACGCGAATGACAAACGTCGAGACGCGGCCCAGTTTAAGAAACGCGCCGGAAGGGAGAGTGAAAACCTCCAAGCTAAAGCAATACGAGCCCTTGAAGCCGCGAAGAATATCCAGATGCCGATTGAGAGCCGCTGGATTGAGTTAGTGAAAAACACGCTTTTCTCGGAAGTGATACACCAAGCGCGGGAAAGCGAAGGGGTAAATGCCCCTACGGCGGCGGATCTTACGAGGTCTCTAAGGGTGTCAGTTGCTACTCGTGACCTTGAAATGTAATGCACTCTGGATACTTACTTGTTTTCTTGGTCTCAGGGAAGGTGACGGCTTGGTGTGGACGGCTTCGCAGAAGGTGTTGGCAGAAACGACACGATCTACTAGACCTAGGCTCCAACGTCCAAAACCCGATCTTTTTATCTCGTTTCCCATTATTGAGGATTCGACCGTACGGGAAAGGGTTCGGAATGCGTGCGGAGTGAAGGGCTTTTTAATGTCACACTTAGAATTACTGGAAGAAAGAGGTGTGGTATCAAATCCTCTCAAGTTTCTCCGAGGCAAACCGCTGGAGCTCAAGCATCGTCTTTGCTTTCCCTGTTTCATTCTTGAAGCCAAACACCACAACGTCAACGAGTCGGAGATTATGAAAATGTATTGCCAAGCTGCAAATGGTGCGGCGAACGCGCTTGCATTGCTGCACACTCTCACCGCCAAAGGGATACCATCTTCTAGCATTGAAGATATTCGGCCAGTGGTAGCCTTTACTTTGCTAGGCTATCAAACCCGAGTTTGGATTGCTGCTATCCAATCCAGGAAGAGAGTGAGGGAGAGGAATTGCAGAAATCAGATACATCGTGAGTTTACTGAGGTTAAATATGTGCGTTCTTAGTTTCTTTCCCGTTTCGAATGCAGATATATATGGATGGATTCTCACGTCTGGCAGCATATGCAATGTATCTGGAAGGGAGACCTGCGTCAGTACGAACCGATGGCAGAGCTCGTATGTATCACTGAGAGCTTGAAAAATTGGATTTTCCGCGATTTTCGTCCGTGGGTGTCGCGCTGCTTGAATTCTCATCACTGCGAGCATAGCTCTGATTCCGAAAGTTCAGAAGAGGCGGAGGACGTATGGGAGGAGGAGGAGGAGGAGGAGGAGGTAGGTACGGATATTGACCGAGACAGTGAAGATGAACAAGAGTGGGATGAGGAATACTACGTGACACTGAGCGATGAAGAGGAGGAGGAGTCAGAAGAATACTCTGACGACGAGGATCTGTCTGAGTACGAGAGAGATCTAGATAGAGCTGACAGTCTTCTGCAAGAGGTTTGTTTCCTTCCGCCGGATCAAGTTCGTGCTTTAACATTGACTATTTTACTAGCTCCAACTCAACGATTCTGCCACGAAGAAGAGGGTTCCACATAGATTTATTCAATCGCACAGAGAGCGAGACTTTTAGTTAGCCCCAGTTTTATTGAATCCTGCCCATTTGGTCGTTCTGTGGACATAGGCCTTCACATTTGATCCCAAGTTTCTATGTCCAGCCAGTTAGCCTGCTATGGCCCTGCCAAACGTATAGATCAGCATGGCATAGAGATAGAATAGCAAGAACCCCCCCAATCAGGATCTAATGACATATTACCACTACGTCCAACCCCCCTCGTGAACATCGGTTTACCCCAGGAAATTCTACCTCTTCCCCACAAGATCCAAATGCACCACAACAGTCCCACAATCTTCATTTCCTCGGCTCGGATTTAAACTGCACCCTAGGGGCCTTAACCTGGTCATAGGCTTCCTGGACGTTCTCCAATGACCAGGTCACTGGGAGTTTCGTGCTAACAGTCCAGTCGGAGATGGGTGAAGATCAAGGAATTTAATGCATCCTGCATACTGTGCACCTCCAAGAGCATCCCAACTACATTGCTCCCTCATATACGTGGGGTCCCGGTGCATAGGAAGAGTATCTGCTCATAGTATGCCGCGGCTTTTAGTCTTGGGCATTTTGCGCCATGCTCAAGAACTACAGAAACTATTTATTCATCAATATTCGACTAAAGGCATCAAAACCGACACCGTTAGTGCTTCAAAGGCATTTTGAATTGATCTGTACTTGGATAAGAAATAGAGAAACGTCGTATATATCTGCCAAGAATTAGTTAGTAATATATTAAGTGTCTACGACTAGTGCTATTAGTGTAGGGTTCTTAGAGAAGCCAACTTCCAAGCCTTAGGCTGGCAGGTTCGTTGTGAACTTGTGCAAGCCTCCGTGTACTGAGGGTCACTGAAACTCTATGTTTGAAATTTGGTATATAGCGGCCGTGCTGCACGCATTATTGATGCAGGTGCGTTTCAGGTGCTTTGGAGAACAGCCGCCTATCGGCCATCACTGCACTTCCTTTCTCTTCCTTATCTCTAGCATTCTAGTTAAAAGGCATGGTTGCAATTAAATACCGGAGTTATTGACGAATTACAACATGCATTTGGTGCAGTAGTTGTAGCAACGCGTGTGGTTAAGAGCGTCGAGAGGGCTGCCGGCGCAGGGGCTAATGGCTGTGATACAGCAACCCACATGGAACTTGCCCTATATCGTGTTTTGTTTCATGTCCATAAGTACTCGATCGGAGAGCCTTCGCTGTAGAGTAGCGAGTTGCATCGCGTACATTGGCTGTAGAACTCCACTGAATGCGCACCTCCGCTTCATCGGCAGACCCGATATTATCGGTACGCTGCCGAATACCACCTTATCGGGGGCTAACTGAACTACCCGACCAATCCCTTCAATCAGAGTTTCAGGTGGTTCCCCAAGGAATCGTGGCTGGATATGGGGTCTGGAACATGGGGCCCCACAGTTACTGCAGGTGGTCTGATAATGGTCTGTCTTCGATCCATAAAGCCACTGCTTTAACGACATTAGCCTCTGAATACTAGTTTAGTGGGTTGTTCCGTTGGTGGAAGGCCCCTTCATAGATCAGCAACACTCCAGTGTCATATACCGCCGAGAGTCATGCTCAATTATTCCCTTAGCTTGGTCTGGACCGCTGTTCCTACGCCTTAATTTATCCAAAGGATGCGCTAACTCATGCAGGGCCATTGTAACGTCTTATCTATATAATTCGGCCGCTGGTGGTCGAATTGGAGCTTTCATACTTGAATATTACTTTTCTTGTGCCTACTCTAGCTTGCATTTCACCCATATCGTGTTTCATCCAGGAGCACGGTGGAGCCTGGCTCTATTCTTGGAAAGCGTACACATATTCCACAGTGTCCCTCAAGCATCATACCACCATACCACATGTGCAGGATTAACTAGATCTGTTGGGGGCCAAAGTGCCCTCAATCGGTGTTGCCGCCATCTCACACTACTCCATGATATCTTTATAGCCTCGACTAGAGTCTATCATTCAACCGCATGTCGACCAGGGTTGCATCTCCGTACTTGTTCTCATCTGTGGGCACGGGTAGTTCGGAGCAATCTAGTTGTCCCATAGCCAACACTCGATGGAATCATAGTCTCCCACTCATAACTGGTTATCAAGGGGTATTTCGTCAGGCTATGCACGTACAACACGTTGGGCCAGGATAGTAGGCGATGCTGGAAGCTTCATCTTTACTTTAAGGCTATCATCGACATGGCCGTGTTAAGCAGGCTGCTGGTTCATCCCTTACAGACTTCGCAACTATTCGCTAAAGAAATGGGCCAAGGGCGAACTCGTATTCCAAGATCCAGAATTGGGTCTTTTAGGCGATACATACCACTTGTGCCCGGTATTACACGGTGCCGTTCACGCTATGAACTCGATCTTTAGAGATTAAATAGAAACCACTACAGAGCAGTCTTCTGTATCTAATTCTACCATTCGATCAACTGCCAATCTAGCCATCTCTCGGACTTCAAGAACGAATCCATCGTCGTTGGAGATACTGGCCAATCGAGCTTTCCATTGCCCCCATCTTTCCCAGCTCCACATCGCTCTGGAATCCAGCTGAGAAACCTTCTCCACCGCTTTGCATTGCTGATAAACATAGAGCCCCGTATCGGGTTGGAGAATCCACTGTACCCCGCCAATGACATCTCCTGCAACCCGGCTCTGAGCTGGCATTTTCAACTGAGGCAGAATTCCCTCCAGCGCACAGAGAAAGCTACAGTCAATAAAGCCGAAGGCTGTAATCCGTGCCAACAATGATTGCCAGTTACGCCACCCGACTTGCATGTCACTGCCGAGAGTTGCAAAGGTAGCATAAGGATAGCCATAGTCTGTTGAAATTGTGCAGCCGAAAGGCGAGCAATTGTTAGATCATTGGTTGCCAACATCGTTCCTATTTGATGTAAAGGGACCCGTAAAGATGGGCAAAGAAAAGAAAAGTACCTTCTGCTTCCACACGGAACACCTCCGTCAAGGACAACCAGTTGCCACCAAACGGCCACAGCTTGAGCAAGTAGTAAAAATCGGCGGGGGGGTCATTCGGAAGATAATTGGGCACTTCATGTTTCGGCATGGTCCTCAAAGCCTCCAGGAAGTGTATCAGTCGATCCTGGCCCGCGTGGCCAGGCGGAAACGCCGAACATAACCTGGCGAAGGATTCGAAGAAACAAGTGATAAGGCCACTCGGATTTGGTGCAACCCAAGATGGGCTCTCTGGCGAGGGTACATTCCATGGGTCTGGGTATTTCTTCCGCTCTTCCAAATCCGTGTTGGCTTTATCAACAATCCATTTATCCAGGTCGTGGGCAGCCTGAGTGGGCGAGATTTCTCCTCCGACAAGGGACAGGAGCAAGTTCTTGCAGAAGAGGTCTTCATCATCGTCATGAGGCCCAAACAACTTGATCTCCAGTGGCTGGTCCGCTTTGTTGTCAGACGCCATGTTGTCGGATGGAGACGTGTACCTAGTAGGCGGTTGATGGGCTCGAAGAATGTAAAAGTAGTCAAGCCCGATGATGGGGCAAGGAGTCAGTCACATGCGGGAACGGAGGTTGATTTATGGCCGACTTTTAACAACCACACGATCTGCAGACTCTCGCCAGGCAGAAGCCCTAATTGCAGGAGCCATTAGGGGCTGCAGCTAAGCCGGCTCCGGAAGGTGGTATTGCGAGATCTTTTTAGATCAATCAGAACCCTGATCGGGCTCTTTCGCCCCCATTTGAACCGGGGTCGGCCGCTAGCCTAATCTTCTTTGATTACTTCGTGAGCTTCGCGGCGATATATATCCGAATGCGCGATGATATTCCAGACGCCGTTCATATCGCCATGACCCAAACGGGCCGCACATGAATCCTGATACAGGTGGAATGCAACATTCCACTCAAATATACGAGTCTTTTATGAGAGCAGCTGCAGATATAATAAACCCTAAACCGTAGGAATACTCCAAAAGAGCAAGATCCTGGTTTCTGGCCCCTGTAGATCTGGTGACTGAGACAATGATACCTCAGACGGGAACATAATTGGCTCTATGGGGTGGTAGGAGGTATATGCCCTGAATCCTGCAGCCAATGTTCGTCTCCAGCAACTTGTGCTGCAGGGGTGGGTGAGTCGCATTCTAAACCAGGATAGACCAAAGAAAAATCAACATCTGCAGGACATATAAAGCCAGCGACTCCTAGGCCTCTATCTGCAGACTAGAACCATCCACCAAGGACGCCTCATTAGAGTATTCCTTATTTGATCTCCAACGCATCCAACAACATGCAGCTCACCAAGGCGATTCTGGCCGTGGCGCTCGTGGTGTCTCCTGTCTTTGCAGCACCTGCAGAGGCTGGCAGCGAGATCGTCAATCTGAACTTGGAGGCGCGGGCTGTGAGTACTTCCCATGCTACGTACTCAATTGGGCACTTTCACCACGACAGCGCTCAGGATGATGGTTGACTTCTGTTTCCAAATATACAGGCCAAAACCGTCACGTGTACTCCGGAGAAGAACCTAAGCGGCGTCGACTTCAAGGTGGATGTTGCAAAGGCCCAGGCGCTGGCGAAAAAGATTGGGTGGACAACCGACTCTAGTATGAGTGACTACCCCCATCCCTTTGGGGACAAGGAAAAGCTCTGGGAGAAGATTGAAGCAGAGGCGGGCAAGTGTAACAGCAAGACACGTATGCTTGAGTACCCTGTCTATTGGACGAAGTCGAAGGCCAAGGAGTGGGACCCCAAGAAGAAGAAGAAGGACCAGCAGAAGACTCCTATCCGGATTGTCTACAGCAACCTGAACGGCGCTCTTCATTACTGTGGAGCCATGATCCATAAACAAGTGGACAAGGAATATTCGGGTTCTGGCGACTTCGTTCTATGCAAGTAGATACTTATTCAAGGTGTCTGCAGATAGCATGGTAAGAACCCCGAAGCATGCCTTCACTATGCGCGCCTTGTGCTTAACATGCAATAATATAATGGCTGACAAGCGAGATGTTATATAGGCTTTCGCTATACACAATATGTTAAAAAGGCAGAGGTAGCCATATTATCTGTCTAGGATCTTCGCCGCGAGATGCATACCCTCTCCTTGTATTCTGTGACTTGTGATTTATTCTTCGTGGCATTCAGTTCGCTGGTGAACTCTGAGATAAAATCTATCCTTTTAGCTCCTATTTCACCTATCTATTTTATTTTATTACAAGAGCATTACAGCATAACCAGGCACAAATTAGGAAAGCAGTCGCAGTGTTTATGGTCAAAACACACGGGGAATAGTAGACTTAGTTAACGCTGGTTCACAATCATACTATCCTAACAGCTACCCATTTATTAGCAACTCAGGTTGACAATATAACCGAACTGATATCCTCTCGGTACATAGGGCTTTGACTGGACAATAAAGTGAGATAAAGTATACGGGTATTTAGGGTAAAGAGCCAACAGGCGACGTTAGCTGACAGGCATACTGATATCGTGCATCGATGCTACAGTTCACCAAATATGCTATATTCTCACGTAACATTGGAGTGAGCCATGAAGCTAGTCCTAGATGTCTCTTCATAGACACAGCATGTGTGGCATTTTGTCAAGGATGGAGCCCCAGTTGTCAAAGGGGACAAACGGAATTCCTTTTTGCTTGCAATGATCTACTAGGTCTAGGTCATACGTCAGGTTAGCTTTCTTCAACTGCGAATAACAGAACCCGATCCTGCAGAACCATATGATAGCATGGAAGTAATTAACCCGCAGAACTTACCCAAACCCTCCTTGGCAAAAAGAATATCGGTTTGCGATGCAGCCGATAAATCCGAGACCCCGTCTCCAGCGTAAAACAATACGGGACAATTCTCACCAGGTAGTCCAATATACGGCTTGATCTCAAGTGATTTATCGTGGCCAAAGGCACTACGTAGTGTATCATTTTGTTTAGCAAGATTCAGCCAATTGTACAACGAATGTGTTGTGCTTACCTGCCGTCACGATATTTAATCCGCCATCCATCCTCCTTGGTTTCATCCTCGCAGCTATAGGGCTCAACATCATTGGCAACGACAAAGATATTTTCTGGCTTGGTGCCTAGAACAGACTCCAGCAATGTGATTATGAAAGGGGTCATTCCAGAGGAGAGAACAACAATTGGGATATTACACCTTTTTGCCCAATGATAGAAGTCGAGGAAGTGTGGATCAAGCTTAATATTATCCTGGACTAGTCGTAAACATTCGGTTAACGGGATCTGGACGCTCTGGATCATGGTGTGGAATGCATCTCTATTTGGGTATTTTTCAGTTTATGCTATGAAATGGCGAAGGCCTCACACGGGTATACATCCAATCCCTACCTGAATGCCATATTTCCCTTCAAGACTTCTAACTCAAGAGCCCGTCGTCTGTCCCTCCCAAATCCGAAATTGTCCACCTCACATACTTGGTAAGCTAGCAAGGACAGGTATTGGGGCAGATAGAGTACCAGATAGTCATTGCCTAGATTGTAATCAGTAACGCGCGTGAATGATTCATGAATATCAAAAAAGAGTGCAAACAATACGACAGCAGTAGTAAAGACATCTCAGGAAAAGCATCAGGAAAGAGCTCCATACAGTCTTCCAAAGTAATAGTTCCATCAAAATCGGTGAAGAAGATAGCTTTGGGGTTTCCTTTGAGGTAAGGGAGACCATTCTCAATCACCTCCATTATACCGCCTGGTAAAGTATTTTCCCTCTAGAACAAACAGCCAACGGAAAAGAGCACATGAGCAGGAGATGAACGTAGAGATATTATGGCAATGTATGTAGCCAATTTTAATTTTAGTTTTAATTTATTTTATTTTTAGTTTTTTTTTTTTTCCATTTTAATTACAGCACGGAACAATTAGGTGTCCCTAGGATATGTCAGCCGGTAGCAGTCCTGTGGGCAACCATACGATCTGAGATTTTACCGGTTGCGTATATAGCCATGAGATGTATGACAGGGAGATTCCTATGGTGTGTAGTGTAGCTAAGCTAACTATTTCCTATTCAGACATACATACTACAAGAGGCTGGCCTAGGTTGTGCTCCTGTGCCTCCATCTGTGGTTGCTACCATTTTCATATATCGATGAACCTTGCCTAGCCTGTAGGTATTCCGAAAGTTTGAGATATGAACCAGATGTAGATCATACTTCTCGCGGTGCCAAAATGCGGAAGTTACCGTCTACAGTGGCTGTCCATCCTTGCTAACCTTGAGAACGGATCTGGATAGTAATGTAACCATATTTCTGGCGGATCCAGAGGTCAATGCTTGGTACTAATTTTCCAACTCCGATAGCTACTATGCTGAATGTGGGTCGCATATTTGAACAATCTCTGGTTCTCTCTACATATGACAACATCAATTTGTGGGCCTTGCGCTGACAGCCGGTGTCTATCTACTACCTAAAAGGGCAGTGCCTATGAGCGAACTCTACATGAACCATTCACATACTAGACTTGAGCATCATTATCTATGACTATCATATGATGTCCGTATATCAACCATTTTGGGATAGAGTGTGGCTTTTAACACGTTGCATTAACATGGACGGCCGCCCACGCTCGACGCAAACGGAGCATTCCATGCGACATACTCCGTCTGAACCCCCAAAATACAGGACTTTGATGCTCCTGGTGATTTTATTTCTAAATTATGAAAGAGCTGGGCTTTATATGACATATGCAATTCAGACTACATAGTAGATATACCACGCAATGGCAGTTTCTCTCTACGGTTACCTTTAGCATAGGAGTTGTAAATGTTGTACTTTGGCTCCATACCCTTACTTCTGGAGTCATCGTTGCGTGAACTTTCAAGGTAACCTTGTAGTAGTTATCTTAATGCAACACATGCCAAATCTACATTGACTTTGAGCTCGAGTGTTCCGCGAATTGCTCACACGCCTGTAGGTATTCACACGGGATGCAATGTCGGTGACCCATGGTCAGTCAATGTTGAGAAAAGTAATTCGAACTCCGATATGTATACCGTTGGAGTGCCATAATGGGTAGTATTTCACGGAGCACCGGTTCAACATGGTCGCAGGCGGCCTAGGCACACCCGACAGAGGAGGATGAACGGATTTATGCGAAGACTACAGCTAGGTAGCATCATACACACTGGCTACAGGGCAGACTTTGCTCGCCACATAGACAAGAATTGGTCGAGAGCTTTGGTACCGAAACACCTAATTTCCCAATACCCATGTATTGGATAAAGTCCCAACTATTTAATTGAGCGTATAGAATGTCCAACCATGCCACTATCTCTTGGTGAAAAGTTTTTCAGGATTCAAACCCTTCGCAAGCATATCACCCATATACCATCACAATGGGGTCCGCTGCTGAACCAGGCTACCTTTACAAAAATGTTGTGCATGATCCAACCCTCTCTCCTGTCACATCAGCCGACGGCATATTTATCTTTCTTGCAAATGGACAAAAGATACTAGACGCCACAGGTGGAGCTGCTGTTTGCGCAATAGGCCACGGCGTAGATCGTGTTAAGAAGGCCATAATGTCGCAGCTTGATCAAGTGGAGTATTGCCATCCAGGATTCTTCCCAAATACACCCGCAATGGAGCTTGCAGATCTCTTGGTGGAGTCTACAGGAGGAAAGCTATCTCGGGCGTGCATTCTTGGATCCGGTAACCAATCCACCCCGGCCCACTTTCTGGCCTTCCTTGCATGCCTGGCATGAAGGAGCCGTTTAGTTATATATCATGAGCTAACCTTGGGAGTTTACAGGTTCTGAGGCCGTCGAAGCGGCCATGAAGCTTGCTCACCAATACTATGAGGAGCAGGACCAGAACACACGGCGAACAAAATTCATTTCTAGGAAAGGCTCGTGGCATGGCTGCACCTTGGGGGCATTGGCGTTGGGAGACTTTAAGCCGAGGAAGAGCCGATTTGATTCCATTTTACCCACTAATATCTCCCACGTCTCAGCTTGCGACCCATACCATGGCCTCATGGAACATGAGGATGTAGACGCCTATGTGGCTCGACTGAAGGAGGAACTAGACCAGGAGTTCCAGCGACTCGGGCCTGAAACTGTCTGTGCGGTTTTCCTAGAACCGATGGTCGGCACGGTAGGTGATCATGGACCCGAGTTAGCCTTAATTGGTTAGGATTGAGAGATTGATCTGTCTTACGTTTTAGGCACTGGGCTGCGTCACTGCACTTCCAGGGTATCTGCAAGCCGTGCGGGATGTATGCGACCGCTATGGTGCGCTCTTGGTCTTTGACGAGATTATGTGCGGCATGGGCCGAACCGGAATAACACATGCCTGGCAGGAGGACGGTGTCGCTCCTGATATTGAGCTCGTCGGAAAAGGCCTTGCAGCAGGATATGGTACCATTTCTGCCTTACTTGTTAATGACCGTGTCCTCGATGGACTGAGACAAGGCGGCGGGTACTTTGTCCATGGGCAGACCTACCAGTCACACCCGCTGGGCTGCGCAGCAGCAGTTGAAGTCCAGCATATTATCAAAGAGGAGAAGCTCGTCGAGAACTGCCGCAAGATGGGTCAGTATCTCGGCCAACAACTAAAGCTACATCTAGGGAGTCATCCATATGTCGGAGATATAAGAGGACGGGGCCTCTTCTGGGCAGTTGAATTCATGTCCAATCCACTCACCAAGACTCCTTTTGCTGCAGAGCTCACAATTAGCAAGCGCCTTCAGACCAGGGGAATGGAAAAGGGATACGATATCTGCCTTTTTGCCGCCACTGGGGCGGTTGATGGGTGGAATGGCGACCACCTGTTGATCGCACCACCATATATTGTCCGTAAAGAAGATGTGGATGAGATCGTGAGTCGGCTTACTAAAACGATTGACAGTGTCTTCAGGGATATAGCTGCTCTGACTATGTGAAGTATCACTGGTGGTGGGATCTTTTGTTGTCTAGGATTTTTTTTTTTGTGTTCTTTGCCTGCTTTGGTTACCCTGTTTCTACCTGAATTCGGCAACCCAAAACCAAATAATAGTGATTAATCAATATATTAGTCCTGCTAGCATCATCAATGATGGTAATGAGTCATCGCCACTGCATTGGTGGCTCAGCTGAGATCCAGACCGAAAACAAACCTCATCGTCATAGTCGTAGGACTTCCCCGGGAACATTTACTATGCTCACGATTCCTAGTTACTACCAAGTGAATACCACCATCGTGGACGTACGCTTAGTAATGTAATTCCATGGTGGCAGCTCGTCGGTAGATAAATCCATAGGATTTGCCTCTTCTCCCGTCGGCTGGGCCCGTTTCCTCTCTTCTTCTTTTTTTCTCTCCGTTTCTTTCTCTTCTTTCTTTCTCCCGGTATGCTGCGGGCCTACTAGTCGTCCCTCACTACCGTCTCACATTAGTGTTTATATCAAACATTCGTTACAATTAGAGCCAAAACCGTTGTCTATTTAACGCCCAACTTCCTATACCGGAGGGCGAAGAAACGAAAGAAGGATGAGCACAGAGCAGGACTTGGCGTCACGGGCTCCGTTATTGTCAGACTCGCGCTCTGCATGTTATGAGTCTTGCCGGACGGATAGAGCAGACCGAGATAGCGTCAGTGAAACAGGAACCTACAGCTCACCGCAGCAGCCTGAAAGGTGGAATGAGCCTCCGGTGAACTTATGGCGTGTTCTAGCGACATTCTACAGCTTTATTGTGGTCGGCGCAAATGATGGTGCATATGGGGTATGTGGTTCATGAAAGTCAATTGTCACGGAGCTTGTACTGATTGATGCTTGCGGCGCGAAGGCTATGATTCACTATGTAGGTCCATCCGATGAATATGTACACAGCAGAGTGTAATGGTTGTAAACTGACTGTTTTCTCTCTTCCTTATTCTTTAATAGCTTGGTCGATACTACCACGCAGACTATAGCACGGTGTCAGTCGTGTTCCTTTCCCCATTCCTTGGCTACGCTACCGCTGCCATGGCTAATAGCTGGATACACGAGCGCTTTGGGCAGCGCGGAGTTGCCTTGATGGGCACCGGGATGCATGTCATTTCCTACTTGGCCACGACCCAACACCCTCCATTCCCCATTCTCATCGTGATATTTATTCTGGCTGGCCTGGGCAATGGAATTGTGGATGCATCTTGGAATGCTTGGATTGGTGCAATGCATAACAGCAGCCAGTTAATGGGGATCCTCCACGCGTTTTATGGCCTGGGCGCGGCTTTGGCACCCCTTACTGCCACATATCTGATCACCCAGAGAGACTGGATGTGGTACCACTTCTACTATGTAATGGGCATTGCAGCGACCCTAGAGTTCATGACGTCTGTTGCCGCATTCTGGTCGGCAAGAGGGTCCATTTTTGAAGTCTGCGAACCAGGTCCCTATGGGGGCATCGTGTCCCAAGTGAGCCATGACTCCACGAGGCACAGCACCACAGCAAAGAACCCGACGCTTGAATCATTGAGCTTGGCCTCGACATGGATCATCAGTCTCTTCCTTCTCGTCTACGTGGGAGTCGAGGTCACAGTTGGTGGATGGGTCTTCACATTCCTCGTGGATCTCCGGAACATACCCCCGTCTATGGCAGGTGTGGTCACCTTCACCTACTGGGGCGGACTGACCGTAGGCCGTGTGTGTCTTGGGTTTATCACCCCCTATTTTAAGTGGCAACGCCTCGTTGTGGCTGTCTACCTACTGACCTGTGTCGTATTACATATCGTTTTCTGGCTTGCCGAGGAACTCCGCCTCTCAGTGATCGCAGTGACCCTGCTGGGTTTCTTCCTGGGCCCCCTTTATCCGGAAGCGGTTATTGCCCAGGCGGCACTCTTACCCAAACATCTCCATGTAGCGGCCGTTGGCTTTGCCTGTGCTCTGGGGAGTGCGGGTGGATGCATTTTCCCCTTCATCACGGGCGCAATCGCAAAGGCTCACGGTATCAAAGTCCTTCACCCGGCAGTTTTTACGATGCTAATTCTGTGTGTGATATTGTGGCTTGCCCTTCCAGCGCAGCGCCGAGGAAGAAAAAAATCAACATTGCCTGGCTCCAGCAGTCCGTCTACAAACTCCTAGTGGCTTCTTGCTCATCTGTGCTGTCTTCAACATCTCTATACCGGCCCAGGTTTTCCTCTTGTCACGTTGCAATTACTATATCAGATTGGGCGGTTTGCTTCTGACCCTGTTAACATATACAGTTGTAGCAAATATCACCCAATGCATGCATCTTCCTATGTAGTATATATATTATATCTGAATGGAGGCCACCGTAGAGGTAGCATGAGTGTAACCGCCTTTTTCCCCCCTATTCGAGTACTGGGTGTCGGGCTAAAGAAGATAATATTGTTCTGAGATCAGAGATTGGCTAGTGGCAGCGTTAAACCGGAAACCTAGAGGAGTAGCTCATTTTGCAACAGAGTTGCAAGGTCATTGCGAAGGTACCGGAACCTAATACTATCTCCCAGTCCCAGTCAAGACGTCACGGCAGGCTCTAAATCACGGTTAGACGCGTTAAACGAGTGACCGAAACTTCCTTGACTGATACTCTGTCGTATAATGGAATGGACCCCAGAATCGCAGCCAACCAAGAGCTGTGCCAATCTACATAGCCGCTCATTCGGGCCATCCATAGGCCAACCGTGACTAACAAGCCCGGAGTCATTGAGTCATGCGAAAACGGGCGTCTCATCAGCAGTGAGACCGGACACACCGTTATGTCATTGTCCCAATGCAACCCCAATTCTTCTGAGTTCTCTCCCGCTGTGTGAAGTCCCATCGGACAAAGAAACAGATTATAGACTCCAACGTTCCACGTACGAGAGATAATAGAATCGGGCGCTGCTTTCAGTTGGACCCTCATTCAAACATACGGAATTCCCACCATGACGACTATGAACAAAATATTTTCAGGTTACCAAGAGCGCAAGGCGCGTCTGGATAAAAGTACCAACCCGTTTGCGAAGGGGATTGCCTACATCCAGGGATCTTTCGTCCCGCTCGCTGACGCACGAGTCCCCCTGCTGGATGAGGGATTCATGCATAGCGACCTAACGTACGATGTGCCATCGGTCTGGGATGGGCGCTTTTTCCGACTCGACGATCATCTCAGTAGATTGGAAGACAGCTGTGAGAAGATGCGTCTCAAGATCCCACTGTCCAGGCCTGCAGTTAAGCAGACTCTCATGGACATGGTGGCTAAGAGTGGGATCGAGGATGCTTTTGTGGAGCTGATCGTGACGCGAGGGCTGAAGGGGGTTCGTGGCAATAAGCCAGAGGACCTCTTCGACAACCATCTCTACTTGATCGTCATGCCATATGTATGGGTCATGGAGCCCCAAATGCAATACACCGGAGGCAGTGCGATTATTGCCCGCACCGTGCGGCGAACTCCCCCTGGTGCCTTTGATCCCACCATCAAGAATCTCCAATGGGGAGACTTGACTCGGGGTCTATTCGAAGCAGCCGACCGTGGCGCAGATTACCCCTTCCTCTCCGATGGAGATACCAATCTCACAGAAGGATCCGGCTTCAATATAGTCTTGATTAAAGATGGCATCATCTACACACCCGATCGTGGGGTTCTGGAAGGGATTACACGCCGGAGTGTTTTTGATATCGCCCGGGCCAACGATATCGAGGTCCGGATGCAGGTTGTACCGCTCGAACGCGCGTATCATTCCGATGAGATATTTATGTGTACTACCGCTGGCGGCATTATGCCTATCACACACCTTGATGGGCAACCGATTAAGAGTGGACAGGTCGGCCCCCTGACTACGAAGATCTGGGACGAGTACTGGGCCATGCACTACGACTCGCAGTATAGCTCTGCCATCGACTACACGCGCCATGGGGGATAAGGACGCTAGGCTTTCTGGCCCGTATGTCCCATTTTTGCCGGATCCGGGTCTCTAGTGCAATGGGCAAAGACCAATCTGCTAGGGTCGTGAAATATGTCTTGTGAGATGTAACTATTGTGGTTGATTTTTCTCATGCTGCTTGTCTATATAGTTGAGAGTGTTTTTTCCTGTCTCAAATCTCTCCATGCCAGTTACATTCAGCATTCTTTCCCTGTCAGGTGCGCGGCAAGAGGTCTTCCATTGAGCATGTAAGCCCTCAATGATCCCCCGAAGCAGTCTCCGCCAAATTGCAATTCCGAGCTGAGGCTGAATGGGAAATAAAAAACCAAATATGGCAAATAAAAGTGAATGACTTTAGTACTAAAACACTTGGTTGCATATCAGGGTTTTGCTTTATGTGACAGATTGATTGTAGCACTTGTAGCGACCATCAGTCTTCCCTATCACCTTTATCTATCGTTATCCGGGATTCCATGTTAATCGCTCTCTGGCATTGCACTAGATTAACGGCTATTAATCTGCCTTGTATCATATTGCAATACTAATGGCTAACATGCCGACATTCATTCTCCATGGTAGGCCTTAGCAGCCTGAACGCTACAGTTAACTAGCTAGTGGTTCTCGATTCAACAATGACAACAGACTCGTTGGCTCCATAACTACTCTTAATTCGTGGAATCCGAGGGGTGCTATTCCATTCAACCTCGTTTTCTCGCGATGAATAGTAGTGTTCCTCACAGGGTAATGTGGACGTTTTTAGATACACTAGGCACTCCGCTCTCATTGAGGACAAAAAGCATGTAGTAGCCCGGCAGTGCAACCCCAGGATCACCCGGGATGTCTGCTGTGTACATGTTGGTACCAGCATCCTGGAGTACGAGTGCAATCCGACGCTGGTCAGTGTTCACCGTGTGCGTTGTGGTACCGTAACGGATCAGGGAAGCACTGCTAACGGGAGAATCGGTGGTGATAGTAATTTGACCGCCGTAGCGAAGGCTGGCCGGGGCCACCGTCTCGATCTGAGGACGCGGGGCACGCTTTCCATCCGCATCAAATAAATATGGTGGCGTATAGATCTGGGCATCGTAATGGTTTGCGGTGCAGTTTGCACACAATCCGCCCCCACCGTTGATCACCGTGGCGTCGGGGAGAAGGAGGGACCAGCTATGGTAAACGCGGACGATATTGTTTGGAAAGTGTTCAACAAACTTATCCTCCCCTGGGATGTACCGCTCCGGAGTCAATTGCGCCGTGTCCTCGTTAAAGGGCAGGCCATGTTGCTGACCGCCGGTGATAAAGACACTGCCATCGGGCAAGACCACAGACGTATGGAAGGTCCTCGCGTAAGTCATATCGTCCCCTGCCTTAACAGCCTGCGGTATAGTGTTGGGGTCACCGATGGTGACGAGAGTGGCATTCCGCGTGGCGTCCGAATCCTCATAGTTCGGAGACCCTCCAAAGGTGAGAATCTTCCCACCGGTAGCGTCAAACATCACTGCATTTCCAGACATCTGGTCGTAATCGGTGCTTCGATTACCTGCGTTGGTCACATCTCCATCCCCCAGGACGAAGTACCAGTGCATCGCGCGGCTGGGCCCGGCATGGAAGATGGAGAGGTTCTTCCACCCAAAAATCCAGCCGTGGTTGTCAGCATGGTAGGGGCCCAGGTTGTCATGGGTTAGCATGGGTTCTGAACCGGCATTCGGCAGCTCCCTCCAACTGTCTGCGGTAACATTATATACCTCACTGTTCTTGTTCTGAAGCTGCGGCCCATTCCACGAGCCGCCTAAAACAAACATATTTCCGTCCGAGAGAATGGTAGAAGCTTGATAGCCACGTTCAATGTTCATGGGTGCTGCAGCGATCCAGGTGTCGCTAAAGGAATCGTAGATACTTGTCATAGTATCGTCGTTGCCCCCAGTGACAATAATGCGCCCATTCACATCCATGGAAATGCCCGAACAGAACATATCATGCTCGGTATTGGAGACTTCCCGCCGCGAGACAACGCCAGTGTTCGGATCCCACGTTGCAGTTTCAGTTAAACCACCACTGGTGCCTCCATACTGGTTTTTCCGATAGGATGACCAGACCAGCACCTTCCCTGAGCTTGGTTCGATGGCGGCTGAGGCGGGGACGAGAGGGAAGTCAATCGTTGGTCCCCAGGCCCCAACCTCGTTCAAGCGTTTGCCTTGTGGGGCCGTGGGGATGCTGTTCGCCGACCAGATTTGCAGATCTACAATACTTGTTGAATTGTCTCCGTTGGACGAGGAACGTGCAATCAACCGGACATACTGAACCGCCTTCGGCTCGAAGACAGCCAACTTCACTGTGGAGTCGGGCCACCATGCCCCATGCGCCACTGGTTCTCCCCAGTCGATACCGTCAGTGCTGAGGACAACATCATGGGTTGCAATCCAGCCGTCTTCAACTTCCCTTGGCCAAATTCCAATCCCGCTCACGTTTTGTATGGCCCTGAGGTTGATGGTGATGTGGTGAGGAAGTGGCGTAGAGCTGCTGTTGTCGGAACCGCTGTGCCAGTACGTGCTATTGTCGCCGTCAATCGCCTTTGTACATTCATTGCCCACTTGCTCGCTGTCGCATGTTACTATCCAGGCAGTGCGGTTGATCCGAGCGCTGTTGTAAGGGGGAGATTGGTACAATCCCGTATTCTCTCCTCCGGTATCCACGGGGGCACCACTACCCTCAATCCCCAGTGGAGGCAGTCCTTGTGCAACTGCCGATATGAGTGATCCGTGCACATTGTCTTTCCGCGCTTGGGATACACCCAAGAGCAACAGTATCGAAGCCCACTTGAGACTCATGCTTGTCCTCTCCGTAAGACGGTCTCCGTCGGCAATCTAGAGTAGGAGTAAAGATATCCCCAAGACTGTATACTCTCACGGTGGAGGCCGAGATGATATATACTTCAGCATGGTTAGTGGAAGCTATAGGAATCAGTCGTGAGTAGCATCATTCAAGCAAGTGCTGGAATTCCCGGTGTTCAGGAATGAAGGGCTTGCCAGAGCTCTGCACAACATCACGCAGGCCGAATATGCCAGTATCCACTTAAAATACAGTGACACTCTGCAACAAGAATGTTCTATCCCCTGTCGTCGCTATAGTCGGTACTAGTGACTGGCGATCGGTATGGCATGTTAAGGGGAATCACTCTAAAGCCCCTCACAAGCAATCCTTTCCCTACATATCGATGTTCTTGCATGTTGTTCCCAGGGGTAAATTGATTCGGAAAAAGTCTTTTCAGGGAAACCCATAGAAAACCGAGTTCTGGGGGGCTTCTTTAATAAATAGGCAAATACATTACAATATTCTAGACCGGCTTATATAGGCTAGCGAGGCTCAGGGTGACTGGCAGTGCAAGACTAGGGGTGGAAGACGAGAGAAATTCTGAGCTACGGTATATCACTCCTAGGTGAACTCTGAGTTTGTCGGAAATAGAATGTTGGTTATAGAGCGGACTGTTCTCAATCTGGCCCGTCTTCCCTCAACTTCTGGGATAATTCCTTCTCGAGAGTAAAACTATGCCTCACCAACAGATATATTAAATATCTCCGAATCCCCAAATAGGTAGTCACCCCTGTTGTGCTTCATAAGCCGGTCCGAGTACTTCGCTCAACGACATTCACAAAAAGAAACTATGTAGAAGCAAGGGTGCGAATCATTCTTGCTTGTTGTCACAGCCTGGCTGCGTTATAATTACTTGTCCTTTGAATGCTATTCGAGGACTGTGTCCAGTTATGGTTCGTTAGCAGTGAAGGCCGTTAGCTACCTTTCTCGGGGTATGAGGAAAGGGGAGGTTCGTTTTTCCCACGCAGCTTGTGGCAGTCGCTTACAGCAGCGTAGATGGCAATCACGTAGGGGGTTAGCTCATGCTAGCCCAATAATTGGGCAAACCACCTCATCTGAAAGCTGGCAACGTTGCTAATGCATGACGTTTTACAGCGGTCTAGTAGCTCTGCAGAGTGGTGACCTCATTTTCCGAGAATATGATTTTTATGGCTGAGCATCGGAATGGTATGCTGGTCAGTATCTGCGACCGTATCGTAGACAGCCGACATATTATGTCAATCGATACTCTGCAACCGGCAAATCCATCTACCTGTCAGCGATGCCAGTACGGGTCGGTTGAAACCTTCGTTGTACCCAGGCCATTAGTCGAAGCTAGCCGGAATCCGGCAAGAAAAAGACTCCTACTTCACTTGGAGATACAGATCCGGGTCTTCTAGACCATTAAATGAACGGCTTCTTTACTCGCAACTCAGTGGTTCTTCCACTAGCAGACATCACGGACGAAAATCAGCGACCGATGATGTTTTCACTTTAGGGTGCAACCTGCCCCATTCGGCGATCTTTTGCCTTACAACCTCTTAGAGTTTCCTGTCTGGTTCCATTCAGAGCCATACACTGGATATTGCGATGTCGAACTGTCACCTGTGATGTTACATAGCCTAGTATCGCTGCCTGGCCCACTCGGTGTTGGGGGGGAACTGATGACGGCTTTCAATCAGTGTTCTGATGATTCGTCCTCTTGGAGAGGCCAATTTAAGCAATATGCCCAGCTCTCTCAGGGGATCATGTATCGGACCGATCTTTGTTGAAGTCATAGCATAGTCTGTTTGATTGCTACACCCCCATCATCAAAATGGTGTCTGGCGAAAATCAGAAGCCTGGAGTTAATAAGGACAACGTGCAGGGCAACATCTGGTACGTCCTCGAGGAAAAGGCTTTATTTGCACAGAACGACATTAACCTCATCAAGGCCGGGCCTACCAAAGGAGTATGAATTGTTCTACTTTTTCAAAATTACCCATGAGGCTAGGTTTCGAAGCCATCTCAAAACCCTAATTCCTCACATCACCACAGCAAATAATGCCCTACAGGCTCGGGACCAAATTAGACAATACAAGGCTGCAGTGTCTGAGGGGGATGCTCACCCAGGAGCGATTCAACTGGCTGGCGTGAATATTGCCTTCAGTGCTAAGGGGCTGACAAAGGTGAGCGAGCGGCCATCCCACCGGTAGCCTATTATGATTTGAGAGGCATCATTAATCTCTGCCGATAGCTAGTGAAAGACGAGAACGACCGCTTGAAGGCTGGTCCGTTTCTCGGAGGCATGCTCGCTGATCTGCAAGGTGGGGTTGCTGGGGGTGAAGGTCGAGATAATCCAGATGACTGGGAGAGGCGCTTCAAGGACTATGACATCGACGGTATAATTCTTGTCACAGGGGATTCCGAGAAGACCGCAGGTGCGAAACTCCGCCACATGAAGTCTCACTTTATCGGGTTTTTCGACTTCACTTCCAGCATCGAGGACCTCTTCACCATCCATGGATATAAGCGTCCAGGCCCTGAGAGCAACAAGGAACAGTGAGTAGCTTCACTCCGGGTGCAATGGAGTCCGATGTGGTTTAACCGCTAGTAGCTTTGGGTACCGTGAACATATCTCCCAGCCCCAGCTGGTCGGGTTGGACCCGCCCCCCAAAGGCGATAAAGAGCCTCCACCAGTGCCGCCAGGGTAAGGACGGCTTGCTGTACCAAGATTATCAAGGCGTGATGCTTACCGGTCATCAGGTATATTATCACCAATTCCGACCAAGACCCTTCGCCTCAGCCAGACTGGGCGACAGAAGGTAGCTTCCTGGTCTTTCGCAAGCTGCAACAGTTAGTGCCGGAGTATAACAAGTAAGTCGACTCTCTGACACTGATAGTATCCCATCCTAGCAAGCTGACTTGTACGTAGATGGTTGAACGAGACGGCTCCTAAGCACAACCTAACTGCCGATCAGCTCTCTGCACGCTTGATGGGACGGTGGAAGAGTGGTACGTAGTGGGAAACCCCACCCATTCGGTGGCAGGCTCTGAAGTGAAACAGGAGCTCCATTGTGTCTCGCACTATGGGAGGACAATCCCACGCTTGCGGAAAATAACAACTTTGACTTTAAACCAACCGATACCCAAAAGCACTGTCCTTTCGCTGCGCATATACGCAAGGCTCGACCACGGGGCGATCTTGCGGACAAATTCAGCAGTGCAATCATCCGGCGAGGCATACCGTACGGGCCGGAAGTCACGAAAGAGGAGCAGGATCAACAGGCAACCAAGGAGGATCGTGGAATGCTGTTTGTGTGCTACCAAAGCAACATTTCGAATGGGTTCCGGAGGATCCAAGGGCGTAAGCGGTCCAAACCCTAACCCATATTAACCATGATATCTAACAGCGACATACAGAGTGGTGCAACAAGAACACCTTTCCCTCCGGCAAAAAGCGCATCACCGGTGATCCTGGACCAGGAGCTGATCCAATCTGCGGCCAGCCGAATGGGCCAGACCCATTTGTTATGGGGCTGTGTGATGGCGAGAATCAAAACGTCCATGTGGATCTGCAGTGCTCTGTGATTCCTAGGGGGGGGGAGTACTTCTTCTCCCCATCAATTGCCGCACTGAGACATCTGTCAAATGGTCAATAGCTTTTGTAGCTCTCTTCCAATTCTTCAAGGATTTCTCTTCGGGGGCGCTTGGTTCAGGAATGTTGGTGCCAGCCAAGAACGAGTAAAGCGGGTCAAGCTAGGGTCAAGCTAGTGTCAAGTGGGAGGTTCGGCCCGTCAACTAGGATTCTGGGAACATTTATGTTACATTCCATTGGAATGTCCCATTCCCGTGTGAGCTAGCAAGGAATGCCACTAGTTGATTCGGAGCAGAGATGTCACCGCACCTGTAAAGGTAGACCATTCGGTATGCATGTACCCAGGAGGCAATTGGTATCCAGTATCTGCAGGCTCAGATATTCCCCTTTTCTGAGCCTTCTATTTGTGACTCATCCGACAGTGGATGCACTGGGGGGATATGACCCCGGTCCTCCCGGAGACCTGTTGGGGTGCGAATAAGTTGCAGCTTTTTGTCTTGTCTTACTAGCGAGACTCCCTGATGTGCTGAATACAAGACGTCCCCTCCTGGGGACTGTGCATGAATTAGTGTGGTTCTCACTAGATAGGTAGTTGCTGTTAACATTAGCGGTCTGCATCTATGTGGCGTAAAAAGCAATCCATTGAGAGCTGACGCTTGAAGAAGCAGTTACAGGCACCCAATTCCTTCCAGAGCGAAAATAAGTGGCTCAATGAAAGAACCGTCTCCAGCTTAAAGTTAATGGAGATGATGGGTCTATAGCTGTGACTCCAAGGAAGTAGATCTGTTATTATTCCTCTTTTGCCTATGGCTCACGATGATAGAGTCGACCAACGAAAGCCTCGAGGCGGTTAAGTCTTGGCTGAGACTCACTCCACCCTAACTCTGGCATGTTCCTTTGTCGGCTTTTCAAATGCGAGCTACATAGATAACGGTTGAGCGCAGACGGACAATGGGCTTTATACTTGGACTACGTGGTTCAATGGATGTGGACTCTAAATACAATCTTTGTTTGATCACTGGAGCTCAGCCTGACCAGTTATCACCAGAAGGGCGGGACGGAGGATGGCAAAGACTCGGTCGTCCTGTGCTGCTGTTGCCTTCATTCCTCATATAAATGGACGCTCGAATTTCTCGTCAACCGCCTCAATGACTTGCCGAACAGGTAGATCGGGATACCCAGGAGCATGGGCCCGATCGTCAGCGCGAATTCAACCATCGTAGGTACCATCCACCCTTCGCGCGCAGCCAACGGCGTAACCCAGTAGCTCATGGCAAAGCCGCACGTGTTCTTGATCACCGTCGCCACAACCATGATCTCACCCGAGATGGGCTTGTAGCAGTCGACCGCGTATGCGATTGCAATCGTGGGTACGGCGGTGACGCAGAGTCCAGAGAAGCCGTATCCAATGATGAGAAGTACGGGCCAGTCCCAGTGACGGTCGTAACCCAGGCCGCCGATCACGAGGCCAATGGCGGTGGTGATGAAAAAGGGGATGAGCGCGGGCAAGCGCATTTCTGCTTCCCGGATGCCGTGGTTGCGGTTCGTGGCCTGCATCGCAACCCAGTCGGAGAGCGGGCCCGCGGTGACCAGACCGATGATGCCGCCGACCGCGAAGGCGAAGTTGGAGTAACCAACGGCTGAAGGGCTGAAGTTATACGGCGGCGCCCCGAGCACGGGGGACTCCGTGAGGTTCCAATACAGGAGGATATTAGCAGGGCCTGCAACATTCAATCCGGCCCACAGGATAATAGGGAATAGGAACACGTGGATGGGGGCGAAGATGTCACGCAGGATGAATGATTTCCACCGTGGGTCAGGCATCTGCCAGACCTTGAACTGTGCTATGGACGGGCGGCCGCTGCCAATGGCAGGAGTAGAGTCCACAGTCTCAATTTGGTTCAACTCTGGCTTGCAGTCGTCCTCCGTCTGGTGTTTCTCAGCGGGCAGCTGTTCAGACGGACGGGCTGGGCGGTTGAACTTCGTCTCCGGAAAGCCGACAAGCAGTATCATGAGATTGAAAACCGTCATTGCCAGGGAGAGCCAGAAAAAGCTTCTCCAACCGAACCTGCCGAGAGTCAATGCTGTGAACCATTCACGATAGACGGTAATCGCTGACCGTTGGGCAACATTGCCTGATATCACAGGTCCGATAAAGAGACCCCAGAAGTATCCCATGCTGTGACGACGTCAGGGCGAAACTAAGGAGATGGGGCCATGTGCTTACAAGTAGACGCCAGTCCAAACCCCACGCTCATGGAGGTAAAATACGTCAGACACGACCTGCACTAGTATGGTTTCGCTAGTAGCCGTTGCAACCCCGTTGACGACGCGAGCAGCTAGTAAGGATGAGTAGGACGAGGCCAAAGCCTGCCAAATACATGTGCCAGCGCCCAGCAAGCAGCAGATGAGACTCGTCACACGCCGGCCAAAGATATTGGAACACGGGACAATAATGAAATTGGAAAACCCCAGGGCAAGAACACACACCCCAGTCAATAAATTTTGCTCGGTTTCATTCAGGGAGAATTCCTCCGCAAAGAAGGGGAACATCGGTCCCATGGACAGGGCCGACTCGACAGCGACAAATAAGAACAGGAGCTGAGCGGTTACTGCGATATCTACACATGTATTAGCGACGGTAAGTTCGAACTTATGAGATCGGTATCACATTTCCAGCCGCGTGACCAGTTCAAAGGATCTCTTGGGTCATTTGAGGGCTGCGGGGAGAGACTTAGATAGCATGAGCTTTCTTCATTGAATGTGGCCGCGTGTGAGGGTTGTTTCTTACACAGATTGTAGGTTGCTTTTACTCGCTTTGTGTGCCCCGAACATGATCTCAGTGCCAGGAATTTCCTCCGACCGAGAGCCTTGTTCGGCCAAATTCGGGTGACCTGAAGGCTGATCCATCCTGAACCTGTATCCTGCTGTGGCCCAAGGACGTGGCTGTGATTCGGTGTTCGTTTCGTTCCGAATATTGATGTTTGGAAAGCTCCCAGGCAACCTCATTGCATATTCCTTTGTGGAGAAGGACTGGCCAGCTATATATATACTATATACTATAGTACCATTAGGTCTCTAGAGTCCGGGGTAAGTGGGGAGCAATTCGTGGGGAAACGCGGGGAACGAAGGGGGGGTTACCGATCAAATGTGCTGTTAGTCCCACAGGTGGAGATTGAGACTTGTGTCAGCTTGTATGGTTAGGTCAACGAACGAAACTATGCGGTGCAAGAAAGCGCTGTCCATCCCATTAAGCCTACCGAGCCGGGTTAGGTCTCATGGAGAGCCTACATCTTTCATCGGAGCTGTCCCATACCCTGTGGAACGGATAAATCATAGCAGGAGTCAGATGAGCTTAGAGAATGGGTTGGCCTCTAGCTTTAAAATGGTATCAAATGTCTCGGGCAGCTTCAGTCGCTGGATTAGTGTTGTTTTTTATCGGAGAAAGTCTAATGGCAAGGTAGCAGGCTACAGTACAATCATGATGCAGGAATGGGAATGGACACTGAGATCTAATTGAGAAATAGCCACAATGGACTTCTCGCTATCAGCTGAAAACGACATCGGAATAGCGGCCACCGTGCGCTCTCCGTCAGGCCTTCCCACTTGACCAGGTGCTAGTCGGCGCTGAGCTCTAGCCTTACACTATTTTCCATATCAACCAGATCGACAATTATAGATTGCATCTTCCATTGGGTCCCCGGCCGATTCCTTCACTCCCCCTTGTCCGGTCATATGTGTGGGCGAGACACTAACTATCGTAGTCATAGCACAAGTAACCACCCTTGGTATCCATCACATCTGCAACCGTGACATCCGGCAGGATCCCAAACGTGGTCATGATATAGTCTAATGTGGTATTGAACCAACCACCCTCCGGCTCCGTAATAGTAGCGTATCCGCCCAGCTGATAAAGCCGGGTCGGGTCCTCACGCTGCCACTGCCACCAGAGGCGATCGATCCAACCATGATGGAGATAGAACAGGGGATCTAGCATCGTCAGAATTGCACTCGTGTGGGACACCGCGAACTCACCTCCCGGGCTCACATCGGGGTCTTCCATCACTCCACCCGTCTACCCAAATCAGTACGATGCCCACTTCACGCAGTGCATATGGATGACCTACTCCACGATGACCAGATGCGTGCGGATTCAGGTCGACGCATCGCCACATTTCATAATAGGTGGCTTTCGCAAGGCACTCGTCAACCAGCGAGGGGACGCCAGTAGAGCTGAGGGTCTCATTGATGCTCCGCCAGAAGCAGTATGAGGTCGTTTGGTTCCTCGGACCCATGTGCGTAGTTCGGTTCGCGAATGGACCAGTGGTGACGCATCCATCGGGACCGGTCCCATTTCCACCAAATCCAGTCACATCATCGAACAATGGGGAGTGCAGGAAATTCCCAGCGTCGCGGGAAACGTTCCACCAGCTTGGCTGCTTTAGTGCTATCCTGAGTCATCGCGTGATGGGTAACTTACGTTCCCGGTCCTGTATATCCACATTCAGTCCGCAAGAGTGTTTCGTGGGCATGCACGAAGTACCGATGGAAGGGAAGGAATTGGCCCTAGGTGGTAGCTTAGATGTGGTCATCGTGGCTGTACATGATACTTACGACGTGATGGATAATGTCCGTCTGATTCTGGTGTAAGGCCTGCAGGTCCTCGAAGCGGTTGGTCGAACCTTTCAGGTGCAGCTGGTTCGGAGAGTTCCACAGGCAGAGTTCCGCGTCAATGTATTCTTGCTTCTGAGCGAGGGTGAGATGGGTCCATTCAAGATGTGTTTGCATTCGCTCCGGAGTGCATTTTGTCGGGGCATAACTGTCGGGCAAGGAAAAGGCAGAGGATGCCAAAGTGAGTCCGAGCAAGACCTGGGCAAATGTGTTCAGCATCATTGTGAAGGCAAGTGTCGCAGATTCTGGCTCTGCCACTGACTACTTGGTTCCAAGGCAGTTTTTATACACTTTGCCATGCTTCTCGCGATCAGCTTTTAGGGCTCCTCTTTCACATGAACCGCCCAAGGCGATTTTTAGCTCCTTTCCTTTCCATGATCACCCAGGACCCACGTTCACAACTACAGTCGGATCTTCGAGCTCCCTGCCCCCCTGTACATGGTCCGCCATCGACGTGAGATAATGTCATCTTGTTTGATGACTGGTTATGAAGCTACTGTGTATGTTATTAAGCGGAAGAAGCATCTCACTAGTCCAAGGCAGCACTATTTACTACATGTCTATTATGCGCATCCGAAGTCTTCCGGGGATGATCTTCTCTCTCAGGACCCAGGACACCAGCCCCGCCCCGGTCCTACTCGACCAAAGCTAGAGGTTTAAGTCGTTTTATTCAATATCAGAGGTCGACGATGTCTTGGCCATGGCAATCGGAGCAGATGCATCTATTTTTGCGGCATCGCGGCGGTCCCGCTGCTGTCCCACGGTCGTCCCGCGGCCACCCCTTCCCCACACCCACTTCGATAGATGCCCTCTTGATACGAGCAGACATAAGAAGGTCTTGGCAGATGTGCGGATCTCTAGCGATCCGGAGTTTTGCATTGTGCAATGTGGGCCCGAACTCTAAGTTTTTCTCCCCACACGTCGACACCGATCCCAAGTCTACTGTTGAGCCAGCTGGAGAGAGACTCCTAGATCGCCATCAAATCCGGCCAGTGTCAAGATCATTACGTTTACGGGGCAGAGTGAAGAAATATCGCTTGCCCCTTCCTCCCTCCGACCAATGTCGAACCGAGAACTACAGATTTTAGGTATTTTCGATTAAGCTTTGGTCTTATTCCCCAGACGGCTATATAGCGAGACATTCAACGGTGAGACTCTAACAGAAATTATTGACTGGCTTTCGACGTCGGATGCGGAAAGGCACTGGTGCAGATGGCTTACGGACCCCAAATCCAAACCGTGGTGACCCAAACTGCACCGATGAGTCGGGCCCTAGAAGATCGATATCAAACATGGTCGCCATCATGGAGCTTGCGATCAGTATAATTCTCTTCGCGACAATACGACCGGGACATGCGTGTTGTCCGCCTATTTCCTGTTAATAACGAGTCTTCCGTAGAGAATTGCGTCAAGTAGAGAATGGGTCTTACCTCCATAAGGTATCCAGCTGCCTTCGAGACCCTCTAAGGTAAATTGCCCTGGACTGGGACCTTGATCATTCACCCTCTTGCCCCCTCTCCCTGCAGTGGGAACAAAGGGTTGAGGGCGATCTTTCCTCAATGGACCGCTGCGTGCGTCTGTCGGATTGATAAGGAATCGCCGTGCCCAAAATGTATCCAGCGGATACTGTCCATTTCGTGTGTTCCACACGGACTCGTCGGAGTGTGCGAGTCCTGTGTTGATGAAGATCATTTTATTCGGCGGGATGGTTACTCCTGCCACAGAAAGTGGTTGATACGGTGAACACCGGGGAATGTGGATCTGTACCCCAAAGCGCAAGGTCTCGGCGTACATTGAGAGCAGCAGTGGCTGCTTTCCAAGCTTAGTGAGGTCGAACCGCAAGGGAGTCCCCGGTTGAATGCAATCTTGCACCGCGCCACGGATATCCTCGACGAGGGACCGATCACAGTACATGTGGGTACAAAGGGTCATAGTGGAGGGGACCACATTCGTAACAGTGCTACCCACAGGTTAGTCATGACAGTGAAGAAGATACGCAAGAAGATCCGTGCTGCAAGACATACGCCCAGATGAAGCCAAGATCCGCGGATGCCACCGACTGGGCGTCCTGTCCTTCAATGCTCAACAGCATCCGATTCCTTTCGCGCATCATGGCTGATCCCCAGTATGGATCAGCTTCACCTCCGTCAGCCATTTCATGGCTTGGCATCACTTTTGACAGTAGAGCAGCCTGTCGATGCCACTTCATGATCGCATCCAGAAGTTTATCCCGCAAACAATGGGCTTCAGGAATCAGCCAGGAAGGCAAGCGCCTGGCTAGCTTCATGATTTGTTTATCATACCGCCATAGATTGCGATTGAAGTCCGGATTCTTTGAGACCAACAGCGGACCGTATAAGGCTTGCAAGATAGATGACCCAAGGTGGGTCTCAAAAAACTCGGTCAAATCCATCCCATAAGTCCACTCGGGGGTCATTGGCACGGCTTTGTCCAAAGACGCAAATAATCCTTCTTCTATACGCTTCGTTAGTGGATCCAGCCCAGCGCCCAAAAGGCCCCGAACCAGATTCTCATGAGTATGGTAGCTCACACGTCCGTGCCACGGCGTTTGACTGCCGGGAATGGGTCGATGCCAGGAGCCCGAGGTATCAGCAAGATAGGCATCAACGGCTCTCTGCTCCATCCCAAAGCAGTACCTCAGTGCAATACCATACGCTCGGGTCACTATAAGGCTGTGTTTGCTAAAAACTGCAGCGATGTTCTTTGGTCCTTGGACTATATAGACCTCCCCATTCAGAAGATCTACCCGCAATGGCCAACGATCCTGGCAATAGCGGCTAAAGTTGGTTAGTCGGGTTATTTCGCATTCTTGCAGACGTGCATACTCACGAGGCCTGGCGGAAAAAGTTAGGTCCATCGAACACAAATGAGATGGTGCTTCTTATGAATGGTATTGAGTATGGAAAGCTGTATGGTCCATTGGGATGATTGTTGGGAGTTTGCAACCCCCCGGTCAAAGCCCAGAGGATCAGCGTTGTACCCACAGCTACCATCCCAACCCCAATCCAGGAAAGACAAATCGCAGGCATTATCAAACTGTCAACGTCAGTTCCATCTGGGAGACTGTCTGGCGGCTCTCAGACTGAAGCGGCTGGCATCGCCTTCTATTTAGCCCACAACCGCAACAGTCGGCCGAGGATAGGACGTCCCGTTGACCAATATGGAAGATTACAATCTCCCCGAGGAGTCGACCGCAATCAGATAGGACCGTACATCCGTAAATGAGGGGGCTTATGCATGGATGACAGCACTGCCTCTTAACTGGTCCATAGTAATTGCACTGCCAAGTTTAGGGTACTCAGCTCCGCAGCCCTGCATGGCACCCTGCCTGCAGAATGGCCCCCACTGTAATGGTGACCCTACATGCAACTAGACACGAACAATAAGTTGGCTACCGTTTATGGGTGGAAAGAGCATCGGCGAGGATTTTATGCCTGCTCTTGCCAGTGCGTCGTCATCGTAGCAGTGGCTTTCACCACCCCACTAGTTATAGCTAACCTCCTTTCTTGCCCATTTCTCTATCCACCACCCAGCAGTTAGTTCATTTGGTGTCTTCCGCCTGAGGCTTCAGGTATCATGGCAGATTCAACGTTCATGATGCGTGCCAAAATGTCCAAACATGCCTTTCTGGTGGGTCGCACTCCTCGGAGCGATTCCTTCGAGGTATAACTAATCCTCCGCGTTTACAGGGCGTGCTCTGGGCTTTTACGGTCATCGATACGGTCTTCGTCCTCTTTCGCATCTCCGTCCGAATCGCCTTCTTCCGTCGCCTCTTTGTCGACGACTTCTTCGTGCTACTTGCATGGGCCATCATGCTCACCACTGCGGTCATCTGGCAGATTCAGGGACAAGTGCTCTACAAGTTGTATGCGGTCAGCACTGGCCAGGAACCATATACTCCCGCAGTTCTACCCATGTTTGAATCATTCATGCGATATATCGCTCCCATGACCATTATGTTTTACTCGGGGCTCTGGGCCATCAAATTCTCATTCATGTCTTTTTTCTTCCGCCTCAATTCCAAGGTCAAGAGCCATCGGATCTGGTGGTATGTTGTCATGTTCGTGGTCGGGGGCGTCTATATTGCGTCCGTGGCCGATATCGACTACAAGTGTAGTCGAGGAGGACTGGAGTTTATACTCAGTAGGGGATTTGAGAGTCTGATCTAACTAAGTAGGCGAGTACTAATGCGGAGTGTGTGGCGATCAGCCAAATGTAGCGACCTTGATCATATCCATTACCAGAACCGCACATTCTGGGCCAACTGCGCGGGGGATGTTGTTACCGATATGTTGAGTGAGTTGATCCCAAGTTCGGTGTGATGGCACCTGGGGCTGATGCTTTTTTTGCGAGATGAAGTCCTCTCTATCCCTATTCTCATTCTCTGGAATACTCGCATCTCTCTCCAGAAGAAGCTGGTTTTGTTCGGCGTTTTCTCAGCGACTGTCGTGATCATGGCTGTCGCCATTATCCGGGTGGTGGTCAACAATTCTCTCAACAGCAGTGTGGATATCGGCTGGCTGTACCTGTGGAGTTTCGTTGAGATGGGCACTGGTGAGTTATCTCCTGCAGTTCTTTAATTCTGTTCTTGTCGTGGCTCTTGCTGAAGTCGTCTTCACAGCGATCATCATTGCTTGTGTCGCTTCGTTCCGACAGCTCTTCGTCACCTCGCAGAATCAGCACTTATTCGGCAAGGTCAACCCTACGCCATACAATCCGCTGTTGGGCGGGTCGAGCAAGAAATATGGCCGGTCGCAGGAACGCCCTGGCGGGGAGGATACGGAGTCCCAGACAAGCGATGTAGCGATTATGCCTATGAGCTCTGTACATGTTCGTCATGACTTTGAGGTGGCTACTTCCACTAAAAAGTAAAGTCTGGACCCCAGAATGGTTCGCGATGTAGAAAGCATCTACTTATATTTCTTTTTTTTTTTTTTTTTTTTTTTTTTTTTTTTT
>ML736163.1:291889-341700 GCA_009193595.1 Aspergillus bertholletiae
TTTTTTTTTTTCTTTTTTTTCTCTCTGTGGTTTTCTCCTTCTTCTGCTTGTCATCTATTCTGTGAGCTGTACATTAGACTGGGACATGAAAGACTCCCAGAAATACCAATAAATGGATCCATTTCTATCCAAACTTACCCAAGTCAACTAAAGGAAATGGGCCAGGGTGAAGCCGCCCAGTGTGCCCCCTCATGTTTCTCCTGGCGTGCAAACACCCATCCCTCCTTCTCCACCGACAAAGCCAGCAATAGAGGGAATTGCCTTGTCCTGTATTGTACCCAGGGGTGATAGTACATCCAGGATAGAGCGGAGGTCAACCGCTTCAAAAACCTGCATTTCTGAAAGGCCAAAGATCTAGCCACAGGCCGGTCCCTGGTCGGTACTAAGATGCAGGTTAGTTCAGTTAAGGAGAGTCTGAATCCCACGTAAGCCATGGTTTAGAGACAACGCCAATCAGGGCTGCCACCATAGATTGATCACCTTGGTGCCCAGAGCAGCCAAGAATAAACCACTGAATAAGCTGGCCATCACGGCGGCGAGTCACCGGGCTGGGACGCCGATGATACCCGCCGATCCGAATGGCAACATCGGCAATATAAGAATAATCCCGGCAACAGCGACTAAGACCCGCATTTCGGTGGTTTCTCCCTGTCTACAATAGCACCCTGTCATTAGCACGACCATTGACCAGGGCGATTGGGGGGACAAGAACAAAAGTACCCCCCTCCATGAGCGTACAGACATCCTAATTGCTGATACCCAGCCTCCATGAGCACCTCATATAGCCACCATAAGATTGGCATGGTTCGCACCGTGATGGGCCAGAATATCCATTTGCATTTCATCTCGCGATTAATTGATCAACATGGCCCGCTGTCATTTGCCCGGATGGGCCTCGTCCGCCCGAGTGGTCTGGCGCCCATTGTATCGCCCGCCATTCAGACAAATCCAGGCCCGCTGCTCATCGCGAAAGACCGCGACAGGCAGCATGACACAATTACTGGAAAGGGTCCATGGTTCGACCCAGGTGTACCTTGACTATGTGAAGTCCTTGAACCTCCCGGAACCATCCTACCAGCATGGGGACGGACTCGATCCCCGCCAGTCACTCCCACCAGACGTGGCAGAAGCCCGGGAGTCCGCTATTGAGGCGACCTACGAGCTCCATCACCTCCTTCTAGGTCCACTGGGGCTTCTGTTTAGTTGCCCCGGCGAGGTTCGCTTCCTTCACTGAACTTTTGCACCGCTTGCTTTCCGATGGCTGACCTTGGTCCCAGCAATTATTTCTGCTCAGCCTCCAATACATCTACCGCTATAAGATCGCCCCTCAAATCCCCATCGAAGGTACGATCGCCTTCGAGGAGCTCGCACAAGCAACGAATCTAAACCCCAAGGATCTCACCCGCTTTCTTCGCGTTGCGATCAGCCGCCATGTCTTTTATGAGCCCCGCAAGGGCGTTGTCGGTCACACCGCAGCCTCCAAGCTCCTGATCGACAACCCCATGGTCGAAGCCTGGCTGCTCAACATTGCCGAGGAATACTGGCCCGCATTCACACGCACGGTCGACGCGACAGAGAAGTGGCCTGGTTCAGAAGAGCCTAATGAAACTGTATGAAGCCTCTCCCTCAATTCCTCCTCCAGAGCACGAAATCATGATCTCATTCACTCCAATAGGGCTACTCCCTCGCCTTCAACACACGCATGAACCCCTTCGATGAGATTTCCAAAGACCCCCGCCGACGAGCACAATTCATAGCTGCCATGCGCTTCTCCCATTTCCACCCATCCTACCACCTGTCCCATCTCCTCGAGAACTATGACTTCGGCATTGGCGAATGTACAATTGTCGACATCGGTGGCTCCAACGGCGAAGTAAGCACCGAGATCGCCTCTCGGTACCCCCAGATCCGGTGTATCGTCCAGGACCTCCCCGAGACAATTGCTAACTGGACGACGCGCGTGCCTGTGGCCCTGCAAGATCGGGTCACCTGTATGGCGCATGACTTTCTGACTCCTCAGCCGGTCCATGGGGCAGATATTTACCTACTGCGCTGGATTCTACATGATTGGTCGGACAAGTATTGCGTGAAGATCCTCCGGAATTTGACCCCGGCATTGAAGAAGGGGGCAAGGGTCATTGTCAATGATGTCTGTATTCCCGAGCCGGGGGAGTTGGGGCCGAAGGCGGACCGGGACCTGAGGTACGTGTTAACCCATTAAACGCCATGATACTCTGTTTCTAGTAGTGGATGATTGTGTGTCTCACTCACCATGGTTAGATTTATGGATATTGCTATGAAGGCGTTCAATAATGCGAGAGAGAGAGATGCGGAGACGTGGAGGGAGCTGTTCAAGGAGGCGGATGAGCGGTTTCGGGTTGTGGGTATCACGGTGCCTGCTGGGGCGAGGATGGCCATCATTGAGGCTGACTGGATGGGCCCGTAGATGAGCGGCAGGCCCTTGCTGTATGTGGCTTTCCACAGTTAGGTAGAGGACGCTAGGTCAACCTTTCACAGTTTTTCATTTCAGTGCGCCTTTAGGTGTGTCGTCATTAAGTCAGCCTCACCACTTGCGAAGAGTGTTCATGTTACAAGGTCGTGGTTGCTACTGAGTCAACCTTTGTAGAATTTCGGGCCCATGTTAACTGGAAACTAGTCCTCATGGTGGTGAGCCAGCCAAGGCAAGTACATTGGGAGGCATGTAGATGCCTGTCATCATTTTGGTGGTGAGCCATCTCCATCGTAAGCGGGCACAAAGCAGACGTATGATGGCAAGATTAGCGATCACAGCAGCTGATTAGTTTGAGGATCGTCATTCCAAGCAAGGAAACATCCGTATACTTTGCGCGGAAGGTCAGGCAGGAAGCGAGCTATGCAACTGTTACAGCCCTACTACAACGACCGAGTTACGAAAGAGCCATGAGTTCTGTTTCATAGAGCTGTGACTGTGTATTTGTGGGGAAACTTATTTATCGCCTTTAACATTATACATGTGTCCTCAAAGATCCATAGCAAGATCCATTGCCTCTTACACCCGCCGACATTTCAAGTGCACTTGATCTGCATCCTTCATCCGTAGAAGCAGTTGCAGATCAACATCTCTCGTCGTAGCAAGAACCCTCTCGCGTGTCTGTTCGAATGTCTCCCCCACATTCGCGACGGGGCTGATCCGGTGATGACGGAAAAGACTCGCGATGACCGCTACAAATTCCACCTGGGAGAACTTGTTACCGGGGCAGTTCTGTGGCCCGTCTGACCAGGGGAAGTACGTGCACCGCACCGGAGTAATAAGCTGTTCGTCCTCGGTCACGGTCGCCGTGTCCAACTTGGTCGGTGTGATCCACCGTGAGGGCTTCCACTCCAGTGGGTCTTCCCAATACTGAGGGAGGATGTGCATCGTGAGAAGACTGGGGTTGATTCCCACCTTGGGTGGAATCATCAGCGTTCGATCGCCGACTTTCAGCGGTTGCGGCGGACCGCTGTTGGTCCATTTGGGTAAGGAGGGAATCGGAGGATAGAGACGGAGAGTTTCAAGCTGGTCAAGGTGAGTATATAAACGATGTGCTCTCAGAGAAAGTAGTCATACCATTACAGCTCTGCAGCGATGGAGCTTAGGGAAAAGATCCGCATATTGGCCCTTAGTGTCGGCCAACCCCAGGAGCTCCTCGGCAACCCAGTCTTGTACCTCCGGGTATGCGGCCAATAGAAGGAATCCAAAACTCAGCGTATTAGCCGTGGTATCATGGCCGGCAAAGTTGATCACGAAGATGTTGCCAAAGATTTCGTCGGTGGTCAGTCCTTTTGCCGGCGCGTCACTGGGTTTGCCCTTCGTGCTGTCCTGCTTGAGATTCATGGCGCGCACAAACGAAGTCATCAGACCCCCCGAGCCCGACTTGCCCTCAGTCAATGCCTGCACCTCCTCATCCAACATGCGCGCCATGTGCTGCTTGAAGTCCCTGGCGGCTACGGCCAACCGGCGCCACGATTCCGGAGCAAAAGAAAGCGAAAGAAGTCGCCGCGGCATAATCATCAACAATATGGCATTGTCGAGCACCGTCTGCAGGGCATCACGATAGCTCGCACTGTCACTTTGGTTCTGGCGGCGGTTGTCACAGGCACTCTGGAAAGGATACGATTTGCGAAATCCTATAGCTGCGAGGACATTCAACGACAATGTGCGGGTATCCTTCGCGACACTGGAGATCTGATCCCGATCTGGAGATGCCCAGGTTTCCAGCATCTGGCGGGTCTGCTCCACACTTTCATCCCACACGAAGGACATGACGCCTTCGTTGAATGGAGTAGCCAGTACTTTCCGATGGCGCGGCCAGTCGGTGGAATTTGCTGTGGAGATACAGGGTCCATAAACTTCGAGCACGGCTACAATGCAGGATCATAATTAAGCACCCAGGTTTACCAATAAACAACGGTCGAGAGCAGACCTACTATACTGTTCCACGGGGCGGATAAAATCCATCCGTCGCTGAAATATGTCATGAATTGCTTCCGAGTCCGCGACATTGATGTAAATTTCCTTGGGCGTGACCAGCGCCCAGATAGGACCATAGCGACGATGGGACTCGCCCCGGTCGGCAAAGTACCATCCACGACGGGAATACCGACCAAAGCTCCCCCAGTTGATGGGAAGTTGGTCGAGCCAGGGCCAGAGATGAGGCTCAAGAATGGTCCAAAGTAGGTTCTGAGGGTCGATCCATAACCGCACGAGAGGAATCCTCATGGCGCACGCACGGCGGTAGTTGAGTTCCATAGCGACCAAGCTCCAGGCCACGTAGGCCAGGACCAGGGTTTCGAGGGTCAGCAGGAGCATGGCGGCTGACTTGGGGGAGGGGGAGGCACTCCGGGTAGAGAGGAATGGAGAAGTGAAGATACGGACGGATGAGAACGACAAAGGGAGTTTAGTGCAGAGACCTCCAGGGCACCAAATCCCGACTATCCTTTGTGTCCCTGCTTAATACCATCTGTTATCACGGTCCAGGGGACAGAGATTTTCGAGTCCACATAACTCCTGGTTCCGCAGGGAGGTCATTCCAGACTAGCCAGCCTCGTCAGCCGTGTGTTTGTTGGCGAGATCCCTTTTTTCTGACATGCATCTCAGCCCCAGCACAGCAAATACAACCCCCTGATGGCTTGGCCTCTTTACCCCTCACATGCACCTGTTGCATGAAGTCTTAGCAACTTCCCAATGAGGGAGGTGAGGTGGAAAATATCGAGGACGTCGTTCTGATTCGAATGTCAGCCCCGAGGGAGGACGCGATATGAGTATCTCTTCAATGCCACTCCCCTTCGTGCGGACTGTCGTGTAGCTCACTTGCGGACAAAATGTCGGACGATCTACTGCGCAGCGTCGCTTCAGCCGACCCGCAAGATATCACGCCTGAGGAACGGATAAAACTTCATCGCGCCCTGTATCTCCTGCTTTCGCTACTCTTCGCGTGGCGACTGTGGACATTCACCGTCTCCCCGCGGCTCAATCGTGGCCGACTAGAGTACCTCCCATATTGGATTCCATGTAAGTTTCCGGCTTTCTCTCTCTCTCTCTCTCTCTCTCTCTGTGATGAGTCGCCATCGCTAAATGTTACTAGATCTGGGTGTGTTGTTAGGTCCATCTCCAGTAGAAAGTACTAACCACTGACTGGCACTTTTATACTCAATAGGACATGCCATCCCTTTCTTTAGGAATTCCAGTTCCCTCTTCGCTCGGGCAAAGAAAGAGTTCGACCACAAATTATGTGCCCTGCGGATAGCCGGGCAGGACATGGTCATGGTCACGACTGCTACCCAGATTGCCGCTATTGATAGGGACAGCCAGACGTTTGCTTTCGAACCTTTTGTGGATCTTGTCTATGATGAGATCGCCACTGTCTCGCGCGAGAGCAAACCGCTTTTGTGGAAGACCCCAGCGGAAGGTTACAAATCGCTCTTTCCAAGCTCCAAACAAATGACTGCCGCGCATACCGGAATCCATCTGCTGCACAAACAGCTCACGCAGCCGGATGCAATGCAGCGTTTTATGACCACATCCCTCCTCTACGTGCACAAAACACTCCAGTGGGATTCATTCTACAAAACGAGTGTCCTCGCGTCAACCGCAGATGTAAAGATCGTTTCTCTAGGATGCTTGTGTCGGGATGTGATTATCGATGCCCAGCTCACGTCGTTCTTTGGTCGTCGCATACTCGATCTAGAGCCCAACATCCGATCGATTCTGCAAGAATGGGATGCCCTGAGTTGGCAGGTCTCATACAAACTCCCATCCTTTCTAGCAAAGCACGCAATGCAGCTCCGGGACCATCTGATTGAGGTTCTGGTGAAATATTACGCCTCCCCCGTGGAGCAGCGTCCAGGCTCGGTCGCATTTGTTAACGATGTCTATAACGACTACAAGCAAGCGGGGATCCCCGACAGAGATATCGCAGGCATCGTTTTTACGATCCTATGGGGGTAAGTCAGATCCTTTCCACGGCGTTCATGCGATCCATGGACTTGAGAAAGGTGGATTGACTCACCCGTGCCAGGCTTAATTCCAATGTCAATGCTATATCATACTGGATGATTGCCCATTTAGCGAACAACCCCACGGTGGTCCACGAGATCCGAGAGGAGATTGCGCCTATGATGCGGGCCCTCGACTCCGCCCCGACGATTGATGGGGCTATCCTGGTGGAGGTCACCAAGGAGCCACTATTGAACGGCTGTCCCATCTTGAATTCAACTTTCAATGAGACCTTACGCTTTACCGCCACGGGGAGTAGCTTTCGTGAAACCACGCGAGATACCACCCTAGAAGGTCGATACATCCCCAAAGGTACCAGGATTATTATGCCGCAGCGGACTCAAATGATGCATAGTCCAGCCTTTGGACCGGATCCCGAGCGCTTTGATTGCTACCGGTTTTACCGGAACAAGTCGCTCTTGCGGAAGGTGGAGTTTCGCGGGTTCGGGGGCGGTACCACCCTGTGCAGTGGGAGGATTGTGGGAAGGCATCTGGTGCTGGCCTATGTGGCCATTCTCTTGTGGAAATACGATGTCGAGGTCATTGAGTCGGGCCAGGAAGTCTTGGGGGTGCGAGGCAAAGGCTTCCCAAGGCTTGATGAAGCGAAGCCAAGTCTCGGTCCGGGAAAGCCAAAGGAGGGAGACGATCAGATCCTCAGGTTGACTCATCGCAAGGTATCAGGACCCTGAAGATACAACGACGCATGTGGGTTTAAATGGGCTATATATCCGAGTCTCATGTATCTCTGCCTCTCTCCGTACCTCTATGGGACTGAAGATTTCCCGTCCATTGTTTTTTACATCGCTAGGACAGAATACAACAGTTTCTCCAACCCAACCTATCTCGACCAATGAAGACAAGAAACCAGGAGGCAATAGATGAATCACAATATTATTTCTAGGGACTGTGGATTACTTAGAGGCCATCAACACCTTCCACGAGAGGTGTTGTCCGGTCTCATTACTAACCAATCTCCACAATGCCTCGACAAAAGCAGTACCTCTCTAAGCAGCCGCCATGCAGCTGTCTGCCATTCCTTGGACACTTGATGCAGCAGCCTTTGTTGCCACATTGTCAACATTGGATGAAGTGGTACTCTCCGAGGTGACAGCACTCGTGGTGGACGTGCCGTTGAGACCGATACAGGCAAAACTCATCTTAGTGGTAGAAGAGGTCGACGCATACACGGCCTGCGAGAGATCCCAGTCCATGCTCACGTATGGCCAGCAGATCCGACCATCGGCCATCGTCACCATGTCACCTGCGACGAAGGTATCCGTGCTTTTCAGCGGGGTGCCGACCTTTTTCCCGTCGGAATCGACCTGTTGAAAGAAGGTGCCCGCGAACTGTCCGCGGCATCCCATGGCCACAAAGTCGCAAATCGGATCCGAAATCTCCTCCCATGTCACGAGTCCACTATTGTTTCCAAAGGTCGCCGCATGGGCATTCGAGCAGTCGTTGGCTCCCTCCGTCAGCCAAGTGATCTGGCTATCGCCGTCTTCGACCCCGACTTCCGAAGTCGCCTGCTTTCCAACCATGGTGTACTTGTCGGAGAACAGGGAGATGGCAACATTCCGGTTGTTGGTGCGATTCAGGGCATGGGTGTACCCACTCCCCATCCATGTGTTTTCGGTGAGATCCATCGCGCCGCGGGAAACCCAGGCGAAGATATACCGGCTGCTTTCAGCAAACCGGGCGAGGGCGCTGTAGCTCCCAGACATGCCTCCCATGGGCTCTCCCGAGCCTCCGTTCGTAGTATTCTCATTGGAGATCTTCACCCCGTCACTTGACATGCCCAACGTTTTGGTATTCAGCCAAATGGCCCCCTGGTCTTCCGCACAGATGCTCGCGAACGGCGGTTCATCGGCTGATTCGAATGCGATGCCTGTGTTATGGCTACAGCCCCAGGAGCTGCTAGCTCCAGCGATTGTGACCAGTGTTCCATTGTCGGCAACGTATTGGATACTGTCCCCGAAGTGCCCTGCCGCATCGCCAGAGTAGTCTGTAATAACAAAGTAAGCGCCGTATAGGCCCGCTTGCTCAGAGTAGGCCAAGTCGCCGTTGAGGTCAGGCGACGCGGAGAGACCGTCAGCCTCGTGAACGCCGGGCCCCCCCAACCATGTCTTCCACGTCTGCTTCCCATCCGTGTATCGATACAGGACTGGCACTGGAGTATTGCTGGGGGGCGCGTTTGTCGTTCCGGATGGCATAGCCTCGTTCGTTAGGAGGGCGAACCCATCATTATGGGCTACAAGTCCACCCGCTGTTCTGGGTCGTTAATACTCGCATGGGATAGCCACTGGAGAGCTACCACATACCTTCTTTGCCACCAGAAACCGTTACGGCCGTTCCAGTTGCCTCAAATGTGCTTACATCCACCTGCTGCACATGAATGTCTGTCTCGCTCGCGTCAAGGTAGGCGATATACGCCGACTTTCCATCAGGGGAGACGGCAAATGGAGTTCGTCGATGGTGAGGATACCCAGTCCAGTAGGCTTCCTTGATGGGGTTGAAAGAGCTCTGAAGTGCCAGCACCTCAGTGTATCTGTGCAAGTTAGATTCGGTCAGGTCCGCCGCGACACGCAGCGCCACGGAGAGCAAAGAAAAAGCAACAACTCCTCTCATGATGAGCAAATGAATGACAATTATTTGACCTAAGTCATTACAGATATCGGAGAGGGCATCACAGTAATATATACCAATGTGTGGTGCAACAAGCCATATCAGCGGGCATGATAGGACGTGCCTGGCTTCTCGCTCCTGCCATCATTCAGGCAAATTGTCCGGTTTCTAAATCTGAAACATACAATGCATTCCGCCAATGAGGACATCAGTGTTGGGCCCTGCTCAATTCGCTATCCCGAATTTCAATGGCTGTCCACCGAAGGCTCTTCGCGGGTGGATACAATGTTTCACTCTCATCACCACACGGAGCAGACCATCCCCTATCTCCCAAGACACCACCACCAAACAACCATCAATCCCGGATACAACGGTAATGGTTGGGATGCACCCGGGTTTGCGGGTTTAATCAATCTGAGTAGATGGCTTGATAAACTATCACTCCAGGGGCGAAGAGAGTCTTAATTTAGGTCGAGCTCGATACCCGCTGCCAAAGCATTAGCCAGGACGGAAAGTAAGGCACAAGAAGCCACAGCTTCATCTCCTCAACATGTAGAGGACTAAACATAATGTATACGGAGTATGAGCGCTGGTATTTTATAAAGCATAATTCAATACGCGTGCAATTCGCCGACTGACCCAGCCCAAGGCTACGGTTGGGACCACGGGGGCCGAGTGGACGTTGCGCAACAAACAGATATTTGCCGATCTCGATTGAGGATCCTGAGTTCTCCGTTGGATCATAAATGACAATCCCAGTAAGAATTCACCTCGGCGTCTTTTGCTGGGCCTAGAGCCGATCATTTTGACGCTTGGGGCGGGGTGAAACGGTAGTGAGAAGGACGAGCTCCTTAATTTCAGCAAATACCGAAGATCCACCGAGGGAAACACGCCGAGACCCCGTGGTTTTAGAATAATACCTTGAGCCATCCGGCATTCGTGCCAGTTTAGAAGCATTGCCCGCCGTCAGATGAGTCTTGGATTCGCCTTCCGGTCTGAAGCCAAACGCTGGGCTCCAGACTCCCAGAGGCCCATCCTCTTGTTTCTCTTGGAAGAAAAACAGTGGAGCCTCAAAGACTCTTCCACATTTGTCCCGAGCCGAAGCTATGTATCAAAATAGACCAGTATTAGTTGTGATCCCTCACTCTCTCTCACCCACGGTACTCAGCGATGCTTACGAGTTCGGCCCTGCTTGTCTTATTCACGAAGTGACGATAGTAGCAAGTTAACTAGTGAGCCGGACCGGCCTCATACGTAAGGAAACACGCCTGTATGAGGCTTAGATACATCGATGACGCCAGGAACCCAGTGTGCTTTCTCCTAAATATGGCTGTTAACCGGTGGCAGCGCGTCCTGCAGCTTTCGCCACGATTGACTAGCACGCTGTGCAGCAGTCTCGGGTTGAAACTCAGGCTTCCTCATTCTCCTATCAAAAATCTCCAGGGACACCCAGCCATTGAACCCTGTATCAGCAATCCAGGCCTGTGCGACTTCTGGAAGCGGCATATATCCACCCATCTCGGTCTCCAGGGGGAATGGCCGAGCATGCCGTGACCATGTAAACTGTGGTGCCTCGCCTTCGAGATACCACGGGTGGGACGTTGAAAACGGGGGATCAAACCGTTCACCATCGGAGAGTTGTACATAGAAAACCTTGTCCAGAGGGCAGTAATCTCGGAAATCATGGAGTGATTCTCGCAGATCACGATCCGCGTTGGGCAGCTTACCCGACGGGTCGAAGGGACTGGCCCACAGCTTAGTGATCTCGTGGAAGCTATCTAAACACAATCCAAAATTCGGCCGATCCACGCGTTGAACAATCCGCAGTGCGCTTTGCCATGTCGAGCAATGGGTAGACCATGACATAGGCTCGTAGGCAATGGCGATAGTCGGTTGCTGAGCACGGGCAAGATCCGCCAGCTGCTGTAACTCCATGATAATCACCGCCTCCTCCCCAGTGCAGTCGCTGCTATATTGAGCAGGCACTTGTAGATACTTTGCGTTTAGTATCCTCGCAATATCGATCCACTTCGTGGCAAGTTGAAGCCTCTCCGTGAGAGGCGAGTTGTGTCCTTCGAAGTTCTCAAATGGAGCTAGCGACAGAACCTCGATCCGGTGCGTTTCGCATATCCGTTGGATCTCTGCTGCTGCCTTTGGCAGGGGAAGGCTCTTCTCTCGTGCGTAGACTTCAACGTCCGAGAAGACGATCTCAATGCCCGCAAACCCATGAGAAGCCGCAACCTCGACTTTGTGGTCAAGGAGGTGGGAAGGGTGCTGGCCGAGTGACAAGCTGCTGATGGCTAATTTATTGCCCAACATGTTTCTTCTGGGGATAGTTAATCCAAATAGTGTTGAAGGGGGGGGAGGGGGATGAGAATAACACCCATTATGCTGGCGTGGGAACTTCACCGGCTTAAATGCTGGATGGGGCGGAAATTGATTTCCGCCACGAAGCACGAGAAGACCTCTTTTTCCGTCAAGCAGGCTGCCATCTAGTATGGAATTATCAGGAAAGGGGACGACAGTTACAATCTACTCAGTTGACCAGCGAAGATACAAGGGGGGTCGCATTCGACTCAGTGGGGCTACTCGGGGTCTCGCGCTGGATTTCAAAGGTGGTTCTGATTGTTATGCGACTCCACCGTCGCTTGTAGAAGCGGAAACCGATAGAGTTACTCATCGGTCTCATCTCAAGGAAGCAACCACAATGATGGATTTCCTAATCTTGGGGGAACTACAACCCAAGACTTCAGCCGATGTACAGGAAGTCATAGTGGGAAAGAACAAGCGCCATCTCAAGGAACCCGAGGATATGCCCTACACTCATCCCCAGTTTCACCAGGAAGATTCGATGACGTCCGCCGCTGTCGTAATCTTGATGTCAGGAAATCGAGCATCTAACGGATCATCGCTGGAGATAGCATATCCCCCGGTGCCAGAGATGTAGTGGAATGATGCGAGAATGGATTCCGTTGATCGTCCGGTACTTTCCAGCCCAGTCTCCTCAAATTCAGGGAACGATATTCGGCCGTCTCGAAGGTCTCCGAGGCTCTCGTATTTGACGGAAAAGCGTTCGCCTATTACTCCAACAAAATTAGAGGCGTTCCATCCCGCATCTCCGGAGTCTCTTACCTCGCACTCTTTCCGCCACTTGAAGAATATCCTTGAAGGACGCAGTCTGACCAACGATGGAGCTCACTGGCGACCACTTCGGTAAGTCCATGAGTCTTGCGACAAATCGTGCCATGTCTTGGGAAGTGATGAAATTCACCTGGCAGGTGCCATCACCCGGGAGAACCGCCCATTTCCCCGCTACGTTGACAGCATTGACCCATGGCTTGAGGTGGCTTCTCCAGTGCGGAAGACCATAATAATCCAAGAATAGCCCATTGACCACTCGTGTATATTCGAGACTCGACCCCTCCGCCGCCTGGGTCGCTGCCAACGCCCACTTGGCAGTAGGCACCATGGCGATGTGCCTGAAGTTGCGATTAGTTCGCCATGGCCTCTCAAGTTCTCATCGAAGAGGATGGCAATCGACATACTCCTCCTGGAACAACATATCGTACCCACTCACTACAAAGCGCTTCGTCGGGCCCGACAGGTCTGCAGCACGGATAAGATTGACCTGGGCCTCGCTGATGGCATCGGATTCCATGCCGAACGCACAGATGACCGTGTCGACATTTGCAGCCTCGAGAGACCTTGCCGTAGCGCTAACATCCTCGTAGTCTACCGCTAAGTAGGTGAGCTCGTTGACCTGGTGGTGCGGCTTCCGTTGTGCTGAACGTATCAGACCCTCGCAAACATGCCCCAGCCACCGTAACCCATGGGATACCAACTCACCTTACGCGTGAGGATGAGAACCTTGTGTTTTCCATGCGCCACGAGGGCTTCCACGATGGTCTGGCCGACACTGCCGGTTCCCCCTGCGACTGCGATAATCCTCATGATGTCGAACCGTTGAAATGACAGCACGTAACGCAGGGTGAGAGGGATTTCTTTATGCGGCCCGAGATGTACAAGAAGAAGCAAGAGGACCCTCCGCAAACCCCAGGTGCATGCGCAACACCAAGCTTGGCAGAATAAGCACTAGTGGTGACAAACCGACAGTGACTCACTTGACTGTCGATCTGCAGGATTCGTCCGAGAACATCGTTTTCATTCAAAGGCTACGCTCGGTGTATGCTCCCCCAACACTGTACGTTGTCACCCCCCCCCCCTCTGTTTACGTGACTCGCGAGGTGTGCAGTGCGAGTCCACCGCACAGACGTGCAACCAACGGCCTCTACCCCTCGCAATTACTCCATCGAATTTGCTCGCCAAAAAGGATCTTTCCTCTGTTCCGCCCATTCTGGGAAACCAGGCTTGGGAGGTGGATAAATCATTTCTAATCACTCACGAGTCTCATAAGCACATCACATCTTAATAGTCAGAGAAGCGAGGGAGTGACAGAAAGGCACAGCTTAAGCTCTCTCGGGAGGGGAAACACTCAGAGCAGCATGGATCCGGTGGCCCTCACTGCGACTGTCGTACGTTCGGAATCTGCTTCCCCTCGCTGGATAGTGCTTTGCACTATTTGCACCGTTGGCAGGGTTGGTTACATTTTCCTACGGCCGCTGGTCACGGGACTTCATCACTTCATTTCATTCCTTTCGATCAATCACTCAATCAATCATTCATTCATTCACTCATTCATTCAGTCGATCTTTCCAGAAGAGCAATACATTGCAGACCGGTTCCCCATGTTCACTTCCTCTCGAGTGCTGCCAGCTTGGCATTGATCGCATCCGCCGACACCTTCTCGTCCCAGATATAGTTTACACTGTCCAGCTGCACCGTTGCTTCCGCCCACCGCTTGAACCGCGGCGTGTCCTCTAGCAAGCTCGGCACCTTCTCACTCAGCAAACCGTGTCGGTGGAAGGAGAGGATGCGCAGAAGGAAGGAACCAGTCAGCACCTCGGCCAATGTGGGTCGCTCGCTACCGCCAAAGAACGGACCTCGGCCATCCGTAGCTTCCGGCAACTGATGCTCCAATTCCGATTTAATCGCAGCGACAAGCGCGTCAGCGGCAGCGTCCCGCTCCTCCGTGGTGGAGGCCCGCAAGGATGTCTGGAAGTGGGGCTGGACCTTGCTGAAGAACGTATCGACGAAGAAGGCGATGCGAGCGCGTTGAATGGCACCGTTCTCGCTATTAGACGGAGGGAGGAGGTGCGACGGGTGGGCATCGGCGAGGAATTGGGCCACCACTGCGGACTCCGTGATAATGTGCTCGCCGTACGTAATGGAGGGGACAAGACCGCGCTGCAGGGTAGGGGGTGAACGTCAACATGCGCATACAGGGACGTACAATCGTAACAATCCACATACCGGGTTGATATCCAGATACCATGGCTCTCGTGGCTTGGTCAGATCAATGATGACTTCCTCATAGTCGAGTCCCAATTCTTTGAGGGCAATATGAGCCCGGTGGGCCCAGGGGCACCGGTGGTTGGTATACAGCGTGATCTTTGGAGTAGCCATTCTTGAAGTTTGTACCCTGGTTGTTTGCCAGCAGTTGCAGCGGATAAGGAGGATGGGCAAACGGAGGAGGATGGGGGAGGGATGGGCGGTGATACTTATAGTCGGCGTGCACCGTGGCGGGGTGGGGATGAGTGGATTTCTAATCCGATGGGGTGGTGCCAAAACCAAGCGAAATGACGATATTTCTCGGTGGTATCCGGTTGGTTACCACGCATCATGTCGCGCGCACAAGGAGGGTGTAGTAGTCTCTTCCTTGGGGGTAGGAGTTTAGGATGCAGTGTAAGTATCATGGCGGTACGATCGCCAACCAAACACTGGAGGGGTGGTGGTTGTATGCCTTCCGGTTAGAGCGGGTATGACTTCAGGACGCCGGCATTTGCGTTTCGCACCGTCACGATCCAAATCCATCCGTATACCTGGTTTACGTTTTGTATAGTGAGTAGTGACCGTGTAGGCTCTTCCTATGTTTGAGAATCGGAAGAGTTTGGTGTGGTGTGGTGTATTCAAAACAACTGCACCAGAGTTCGGCACGACCGACCATTACGGAGTATATATATATCTCCCTCCCTCTCCTGGCATTCTAGCACACCGGTGCAAACCTAGCAACCTAGAAGCAATTGACATCTTAAAAGGTTCACTAAAAACAGAGATACACATATTAAGCTGTATTCCGATCTAAAATAGAGTCAAAATGGCTGATGTTGGCCCCCCCCCCAAAAAAAGAAATGATATGGCGTTCCAGGCGTAATTCGAACTCGGGACCTTAAAGAAGCTAAGGCAAAAAAATATTCTATGGAACTACCAAAGCAATATAATCATTAATATTGATTAATTAACTATTATTAATAGCTTAATAATATGAAAGTTGCTTTACCCCCCCATACTCGAAAACAAAATCCTGAGACCCCCGTGACCATCTCAATACCCTTCTCGCTCATGTAATGGCAGGATTCAATGCATCATAATTTAAAAAAAGGACTGTTTGAACACCCCTGTGGAATCCGTGTGTGTGTGTGTGTGTGTGTGTGTGTGTGCTCTACTCACCTTGCACGGAACCGGCTCCAACAACCGTATTCATTCAATATGGGAAGCATCGCCGCGTCACCTTAGTTGCTCGTCGAAACAGCGGCTGGTCTTCTTACCTATCCTATTCTGCCAATAATCTCGGTGTCAGCCATGAGTATGCAGGTTTCAGTCGATCGACAGAAGTCCATCCGTTGCTTCTTGGAGCCCGGAATCTGATCCGCGAGACGGGAGTACCCAAGCATTGGAAATTTTATCATTGAAAACACTATGGTATGTACAAGGGGGCCACCCGATCAGGGGTTCGATCTAAAGAGAAAAGAGTGTAGCAAACGGAATTGTACTCCAGTGGAATCAAGTGAATGAAGCCCCGTATACTTCTATCTCAGCCAGGCCGACATTACGCGTCGACGGGCTAACGGCCGTCACTGTGAAGAAAAGACTACGTGTGATTTTCTCGGTGAATCGAATCCTGTTGGGTCTCCCATAATTGTCTAATGTCGGAACGGTGATGGTACTTCCATCTTCAAATTGAAGAATGCCACCGGTCACTTGATCATCGACATTGGGACGATCGTACAGATAGATCTCGGAGATCGACTGTGGGTTGGCCCATGTGAGTCTCAACGTGCTGCCAGTCCCACCACCCACCGTGGCCCATTCTGTGGTGACTACCCCTGGATAGCCATCAATGAATCCGTCCAGGGCCTTCTCTGCTCCCTGGCCACCGTCAGCATTCTGTGACGATGCGGTCGCTGTTGCGTTGCGAGCGACATTCTCCAGATTGGTTGTCACCACGGTCACTGTTGCTGGCGTACTCCTTGTATTTCCGTTCCTGACGACTAGGCTGAACCCTAGTGTTTCCGACAATTCAGGACTGGTGAATGACGGCTGCGCTGCCGTGGCATCGGAGAGGACAACGGTGGATCCTCTAATCTGTGTCCACTGATAAGTGAGGGATGCGCTGTTGGGGGCTCTACTTTCCGTACCATCAAGCACGACCTTCTCCCCCAATCCAACTGTCCGACGGCTATCTAGGAGACGGGCATTGGCCACTGGCTCCCCGGAGACAGCATATTGTCGCTTCAGCCACTGTGCCTCATTGCCATCACCACAGCCGGCTAAGTCATGGCAAACTTTAGAATCGTGAGCAGCATAGGTGAAAAAAGCGGATTGTTTGGCGTTGAGATCATCGTCAAACACATTCTGGGCCATCGATTGAATCGAGTACCCAGTGTATCCTGTTAGAGCATGGGGGGAGGAGTACTGTTCGGCTGCCTTTTGGGTATAATAAGCCGTGGCATGGTGGTCGCTGTGGTCGCCGTCACCGTACTCGTGGACATAGTCCAGAGTATTGATTCGATCCGGGCTGAAATTACCCATCAAAGTAGCAAGGGCATCAAGAAGCTCGTCATTTGTGTAGCTGGTCGATCCATTCACTGTTTGGATGCTACTGATTTCCGACTGCCAAAGCTTCTGAAGGCTGGCACTTCCGGTATTCGGAAATCCATTTCCGCCTAGGTTCCCGTCGGGCAACTGCAGGAAGACCAGCGATATATCTGCATTTCCATCGAGCGTAAAGATGGGGATGTTTTTCCCGTCAATACCAGCGTCCGATTGCGTCCAGAGGTCGTCTACATCGGCCATCTGCGCGTATGCGGTTTGGGAGCCCGCCTGGCGTTGCTCCCAGTAACCAGTAGAGACCTCCCCTGCGTCACCTGCAGTGAGGAAAACCGTGCGAACTCGGCGACCAGCTTGAATCTCATGCAGAATGTCGGGGTTGACAAATAGTAGATCATCATCCTGATGCGCGACGATGTTCAAGGTCTGTGCCGCCACATATGGTAATAGGCGGTATAAGAAGCCAATGACTGAGATACACGAAGAGGTCCTCATTCTGAAGGTTTGGTGTGCTATCGGATATGAGGGTAGCTCAACGTATCTTGCGGAGGCCGTACTCTTGTCATGAAGCTCTTGCCAGTATATTGAGGGTGCCGGCCCATTTCTTTTTGTTTTCCCGCCCTTTAAACACCAGATGCACGGTATTTCTTCACTTTCTTGCGTGACCTAACATTCCAACGGCTCTCTGTTTGTTTTGTCTATCTCTCTAACCCCTTGCTTCTCACATTGCAATCAAACTAGACGCACTGGATTTCATTGGGGCCTTTGGGCAAAGGAGAAACCAACCTTTTAGGTGGAAGCACAATTACGTTTTGTAAATTTCAAGTTTCCGCAGGAATTCTCTGCATGTAGACGTATGGGCGACCTTCTGCAAGTAAGTCAGATTGCCCTGCACATCACAATCGTGTGACGGCCTTTTGAGTGGAATTCTAGTTGTATCTGGCGTGCACAACATTCAATGACCTGCTTAAGAAGGCTGATGGGGGACATTATCCCCAGGTTACATTCTCAGTCAGTGCATTGTCAATTCACCTTTGAATACAAAATCTTCTCTCCCCCTGTGTCTAGATGCTCGGAACTCGACACATACTCTGGCGAGACGCTTCTTGGAATGCTCATCCACCAATGGAGAAAGTTAAACCATGGTGTCTCACCTAGGTATCCTTGATCGGCTGCAAGAACAAGGAATGAAGGACCGTGGAACGACGTAAGCCCTGAAGAGCCCAAGGATACCATGATCTGGCTGCCCATCAAGCAAATGCACTTTCAAGCATCGCATATTGTACCCCTAATGTAACCGAACGAACGCACGGCTCAAAGCACATCCCGATGATGGCCAGAAAACTGTGCCAGCAAGCCTCATAAGAAATTGTCAACTCCTGATCTAGTTGATCTGGCCCGATGCAATCTTGCTATTAGTCTATCACAATAATAATTGGAACAACCGTAAGGAACCACACTCGGAATGTAAATAGGTGATCCTATATAGAGCTCTTCTATTTAGCCTCGGTGACTACTCTGTAAGTCAATTGGAGAAATATATTCCTTTTTACCACAATCTCTATGTCTACCCCATTGGAATAGTATACTCCCGTGTCTCCTTCCCAAGCAATCGCCACGTAACTCAAACCGGGATAGTAGTAGGTGTCAACAATAGTATCTTACCTTTCCTGTGCCTCTGTGGCCTACCTCCCTCATATCGCATCGTTTGGCTGGGCATATCCGCTTCCTCTTGGTGCACTGCTGTACCTGCTGCGAAAGGGGGCCCTCTGCTCGTATGTCAGAATCATGAAGTGCGCCTGGCCATACGGCCGCTGACGTTGCGAACCATCGGTACCTGGGAGAGTTTTCGGGCAGCGCAACAGATCTCCCGTGAGAAGATAGTGACCTGAAGTCAATGGGACGGACGGCGGTCGGCATCTTCACTAGTCAAGTCCGTCCTATGGCTTGATTTATGATCGGGTTATAAGTTGAGCGATGTTGAACCCGGCGGAGGCGTCACCACTAACCCAGATATCCTTTGAACTAAACTAGAGATTTCGTTTAGGATAATCCTGGTTATTGCTTGAGATATTTGCTTCCAAGCCCCCACTAGGTCCATCACTTTCCCGCAGTCTAAAGCCCCCAACATGGGAATGGGTAGGCTACGAGTCCTGATTCGTTATTTTAAAGAACTTCTGGTAGCACCATGGGTGATGTCAAACTAGTGTTTCTCTAAGTAACATCGATTCGCTAAAAGTCTTACAGTACTTAATCGATGTCGAAGTCCATTTCAGAGCCATTAAATATAATAAAGGAATCAACGTCTCTCCTCGGCATCTTCTCCTTCCACCACATCTAACCGCTGCGCCAGCACTTGACAAGGCCAGTCGCCTTCTAGGTTTAAGCGCTCCGATCGCTTAAACCCTTGAGATTCATAATACTGGACCAACTTACCGTCGTCGCCTGCATAGCAATCCACTCGTAGTAACGAGACACCAGCTTTCTTGGCAAGACCACGAGCATGTTCCAAAAGGCGTTTGCCAATCTCGTTGCCCGCCCATTGTCGATCCGTGATTAATAATCGCACGTAAAGCTCCGGCTCAGAGACCGGTGGTACATACGGCATCCTCTCTCCAACAGCAAGCGCTCCTACGACGACCCCCGGAGCTTCTCCGTTCATGATTTGGGGGTTTATGTTGGAGATTTGATTTTGGTCCAGCATGGGTGTGTCGCCAGCTACCTTGATAGCGAGCCACAGACCTTGGCCGGTGGTTGCAAATTCGCCGAGTTGTTCGGCGCGTCGTGGATTCTCCGAAAACGGTGCTGTTCCCCACTGCCCTACTCTGTCCCGCGATACCAGCCATTTGACTGCAGTATCGAGGAGATGGAGGACGGCGGGAACCGCGTCCACTGTTCCCCGCACGATAGAAATGTGGTGGGATCCGTTGTGAATCGTGCTTTGAAAACTTTTAGTAAGTATCCATTGCATGGCCTTGGTTCCTTCATTTGATATCGTCCCCGTCGGATCTACCTCTTCTGGGCGTAGATAGGGGCTTCGCACAGTAACACTTACTTTGATGCCATTTCCCCAAGCTGTAATGCAGCAGATTCTATTTGAAGAAAGATGGTTGTCAAATAACCTCACTTTACTCAGAGGGCCCTATCTACCCCGAGTTCCTCGGCCCTTTTTATAATCATGGTCTAGTTTCGGCTGCTCGCTATGTATTCCCATGCGATACCAAAGTGGGGTAAGAAAAAAGTCTGCCTATTTCTTCAGCGGTTCGTGATTGTCGTGTCCAATTCCTTTTCAACGTTCATGTGGCCGGTGACCGACGGCCAGAATGCGGATAAGTGGAATCCTGGTTCAAAATGTATTCAGAATAGCCAATAACGACTTCTCGTTCATATGTGTCATCGTTTCGTTCAGCGGGGTTATTGGATCGATTGCGCGGGCACCGATAATGGACTAGTGGGTAGGAAGGAGTATTGAACTTACGACAACCCGGGGGAAACCAATAAAACTAATCGACCCGTGAGGAAGGGCTCAAGAGTCTCCGAAGCAGTCAGCACATAAGCCATATGTAAATCATTGGACTGACCTCTTCTCAAGGATTCGTTTACTCAGGCGTGCAACTGTCTTGGATGAGAAAAGACAAACAAAAAACGGAGGGCATTTTTCATTTTCCGAGAAATACTATTGAAGATCACGGGAATCCGCCCATCGTTCCCTGCATGCGTGCTAGGTCACCTGATGATGGTAGGTCTTCGGGAATCGTTCCTGAGTTCACATCAGCTTCTGCCAGCTGCCAGCCTGAAATCGGTGGAATAAATCCCCCCCCCCGGTGCCGGGAATGCTCTGCAGTAGTCTCAAGAATCGATTCTGTAGTCTCTTGTTCTGCTATTCAGCGAATGACATGGAGCATATCTCTTGGCAGTGAAATAGACCAATCAGCGTCGATATCGGCAAGAGTTTAGCAGGAGCACCGCAGCCAAGATTTGCGGGCACAGATGATCAAAGCCCTTTTCTCTGACTCCGTTCGCCTCGGGGCAATTATTGACACTCGGCTCACTCAAGTCTCTACACGCTCCTGGTTATAGCGAACATACGCAGATTCCACTTGGATTTTAAGTCCCAGACGCTAACCATCTCAAGTGTTCCTTACGGTCGAATTGGCCCACATCAGGGATAATCTGCAGATATGAAACCGACAACCACGCGCTATCTGGATGGGGAGATACGTGCCTACCGTGTTTCAGGGAGTGTGTATGGGCCTCTAGATCCGGCAGCGACCTACAGAGTCGAGACCTTCGACCAGGACCTGACCCATGCGGTGGCCCCCAACCTAGACCGGGCAGTCTACATTACCTCTGACAATGTGGTATGCATCAGCCAGAACAGTGACTTGCTATGGCACTATGATTTAGGACCTCACAATACCAAGCGCTATGTGCAAGATGCTAGATGTGTGTTCTCCCTGGACGGGGCTTGGGTGTGGGTATATCTCCCTGACGCAATGGCCGATCGGGGCCCCGATCTGTTAGTCATTCTACAAGCCGACACAGGCGAGGAAGTCGCCAGGAGAAAGTTGGATAGTGTCGGGGAAGGGGCCAGCCTCGCCCTACATCCCGATGGACGGCATGTTCTGCTGGATGTCGGCGAGGGCCAGGACGGCGTGAAATTGTACCGGGCGGTGCTCATTGGCGACGACATCAATTTATACTCTTACGGGTGGGATGATCGCGCCTTGATCGACGTGGCGCCCGATGGCCGGTGGTTCATGACAGTCGACCATGGCCGGTATGACGTTGCCTTTCATGTGTTTCCTCGTGGCGAGGTGGCACTACGGCTCCCAATCGAGGCTTTCGGCTACGAGTATTCTGGGGATGATGAGGCACATCTGGACTGGAACGGTGGCTTCCTTAATGCCGACATCGCGGTTGTCACGATCGCGGGTGAGAAGGATGATAAGGAATGGCACCACCACTATAGCGTCAACCTACGCACAGGTACACCAATCGGGCGTTTCGAGACATACTCGCGTGATAACTACGACTTTGAACCCCTAGGAGATGGCACCTGGATTGTCTCAGGCCCCGACGGCAGCTCCGTTCACCGCTACTCCACAATGACTCAAGGTATTCCGAACTCAAACATAGGCCGTGATTAAGAGTAAACATTTAGTGAATGAGGGACTTGTTATAAAATCGAATAACAGCCGACTGTCACGGCGGCTGTATTAGCCACTAGTCTCCATGGCGCCGATAATAATGGTTATATATGCTTCGGTTCCCAGTTCGGATCCTGTTGCAGCATCTATGGGTACTGGTGAGTTAATGATTCGGTGAATAATTGCCTGAGGCAGACTCATTGAGATAATGGTGATCCACCAACAATTACTGCGTATCAGTCATCTGCAATGGTTCCTATGTTGGGTGTAATTGAGGGCAGGCAGGCAGGCACAGAGTCGGAAGGGTCTCCTAATGTGTTGTAAATTGTAATACTATCAACTAGTACTAGCTTGTTCCACCGCAAGAAGTATTTGTGTGTAGGCTCTGGTCGAAGCACCCCTCCTTCTGAACCTATAGGTGCGCATTATCGAGCAGAGTGCACCCATATATCTGGAGCCGAAGGGCCCAAGGGCGAGAGGTGGAATTTGAGCTTGATAATCTGCTGGAGATTGATTTTTGGTCCTTGTTTTTAAGGCGCACAAGTTCACTCGTGGCTGATGTGCTGACATAAGACACCATGAGTCAAATAAAAACGGTAGTTAGTGAGTATTAGTGGTTTATATACATTTAAGAGTGGTACTGATATATTATAAATTTATAATAATGGATAGAAACCACCAGTATGATCGTAACGCCGGACTACTATGCAGGATAGACTACCTATCAACTAGTCAGGGGCCGTAAGGATATTTTGGTAAAATAAAGGAATATGTTAAGTTCAAGGTGGTAGAATACTAGAATCTAATACGAAGACTGATTCTTGCTCTGCTATACTAGTTAGAATAAGACCCTTTATACGAGGAGATCTATCCCTTTTCAGGATCAATTCAGTATTGAGAAAAGAACTAATGTTTAGCCGATCATCTCTTTTTAAACTGATTTTATACCGCATACTAACATCTAATTTTCTAAGTCCAACGGTTACCGCATTACAACTGGCCCTGCATGGTAATCCAAAATAGCGAGAATGGCGTTCACCACTGTTTCCCCATCAATTTTGTATGGGTTTACTATTAAGATACGTGTAGTCCATGAAGTGGCTGCTGTACGAGCTAGAAGAGCTGCCCTATCGAACAATAATCTATAGTCAAAGCGCTGCCGTTGTTGTCATCGCTCTAGAACACTGCCGGTTTCTGCAAGCTGTCATATTTAAACTTGTACCGCTCGTGAACCTCGTCTCATGATTTACAAAGTTCCTGGTTTGCATCAATCATTCGGCTTAGATCACAGACGGATCGCCGGAACTGGAAAGACGGGAGATGTGGGCGACATGGGGTGATGTACCAGTAAGTTTAGTAATGACTTCATAATCAAAACCAGCCGAGCGCTGGATATTGTGCGCAGGCAAAAGCTAGCTTGCATTTGGCTGGCTTTCCTCTTAATATGTCTCCCTTGAGAAATAAATATATACCGAATATCATGGTCAAATCCACGAGACCTCCTACTATGAGCATGACTATGACCCAAGCAGCCGAACCTGATTGACCTCGGGAATATAACCTGCGAATCAACTAACCACAAGGTCCATCTGCCGTGTTACAATGCTTCGGTGGGCTTTAATTTATGCCATGCTCTGGTCGCAGAGCTCAGCATTACAGCATATTCTTGCGCCATCTCCTGCGCAACGTCAGTAAATCTACCAAGCTATGGTGATGGGTGCTAAGATACGTTTTAGAGCTTCCGCCTGGACTTTTGAACTCTATGCAGCTCTTTTCTGAGTATACTGCAGCTGCAACTTGTCCTTCGAATTTTAACTCACCAGGAGGCACAAAGGTCGCTTGCGAGCCAGGGGTATGCCCAATGCTAGAGAAGACACGGGCTACCGTACTCATGGGGTTCACAAAGTAAGCTGGCTACCAAAAACCCTGCGTACAACGGATAACACCACATAGCTGGACTCCAGGAAATACTACTGGATACCTGGCAGTTGATCATACTAACCATGTACTCGTTCTCGCTTTTCGAGGCTCCAGGACAAAAGGAAACAGACAGGTTGATGGCCAATATGAGCAGGTTTCCATACCCTGGATCTGCCAGGGCTGTCAAGTCCATTATGGATTCTATTATTCCTGGGATAGTATCTCGCAATATCTCCTGGGTGCCGTTAGGCATTATTCTAGTATATACCGCAGTTATCCTCTTGTCTTCACTGGGCATAGCCTCGGAGGCGCACTGGCTGCACTTGGTGCTGTCTTGGAGGATTGGGGCACAGTGGTTACGTTGGTAGTTATCACAGAATCTACAGGACTGCATGGGTAAAAGCGCTGACAAGGGAATAGTATACATATGGAGCTCCCGAGCTGGGAAATTACGCTTTTGCCAACTTCACTACAAATGCCATTGGAGCTCAAGGAATAAAGGGTTTTGAAGTCAGAGTGACGCATACGAACGATCCAGTCCCAAAGATCCTGTCCAGAGATGAAAATATTAGCAAGTACTGGCAGTATAGCACAACATCCCCAGAATTCTGGATTACTTCAAAAAATCATGTCCCCGTCACCAAGGATGACATTAAGGTGTTCTATGGCATTGACAACATGAACGGGAATCTTGGCACAAATACTTCGGACCTGTTTGCCCATAATTGGTATTTTGGCGATATGGCCGGTTGTTCTGGAGACTGAAAGTCTTCAAAGTTGACTGTAAACCTGGGGTGTTGGCCTTGCTGTTCCTATCATGATTTGGTTTTCTAGTAGAAGGGGGTCAGAGATGCTGCCTAATCAACCAAATTGGACCTAGAAGCTGTGTTCATGAAATTATGATAATGCGATACATTGTTATTAATATGATTTTGCTAGCTTAATGGTACTTTCATGGCCTACAGCTGTATACAGACATCAACCTTAATAAGAATAATAATTGTTACGGAATACCTAGCGAGATCGCAGAGCTAGTGTATCGAGCATCTACAAATAAGACGGATACCTGCCGCCTATAATAGGTCTGTGGGCCCCCAATTCCATTTTTATAATGCTTCAGCGTGCAAAAAGACTACGACATGTCTTTTCTTTGTTTTGTGCTGAGTACGATTGTCTTGATTTAGTACTTGATAGTAAGGAATAGCGCTAGGTTGATTATCTCCTGCATATTACACAACCATTCTTTAACTTCCCCAACCGACTTTCAAAGATAAAGGATACCACTACGCATTATATCTTTAAGATTTATAATAAGCTATTCGAGCACCTTGAGCGATCAATCAACCAGCTATAACAAAAAAAACAATATAAAAGATGCAGAGGCTCCAAGTTCTCAAGGCTGCTCGACAGAAGCTTGATATCTACTACTCCGAGACAGATAGTATCTGTGGGCATCTTAATGCAATTAGTACTATGCTTGCGCCTTTAAATAAGTTTAAGTTGTTTTTAACTAAAATTGGGATAAGAAATGGCGTGATGTATATCAAAATTGTCAGAGATTGTTTAATTCCATACCAAGAGCGTCTTGCTAATAAGGAACACAGCATTCTCTTATATCTAGTATATCTGGGTCACGCCTTGATATGATGTTGGACGAGGATGATACTCCACAAGCAGAACTAAATGATGAGCTAAGTGAATATTTTAATAGGGGTAAGTATTAATTAAGCCTTTAATAGTCTAGTGTCACGGAATCCCTAACGAGACTGCAGAGTTGGTGTATCGCCGACTTGGGGGCAGGTATTAGATACCTGCAGACAGTACCTGGTCCATGGTGCAGGATCCACCTTAGTCTGCCGTGCAGAACTATCCTAGTCCACCGTGCAGTATAGAATCGGTCTGAAAAGATGGTCGGATGACCTTTTGGTTGACTTCTCAATACTAAGTCGACCCTGAGAAGGGGTCGATCCCCGGGTATAAAGGGACTTGGTCTGACTAGTATAGCAGAACAAGAATCAGTCTCTTTCTTGTATTAGACTTACTATCGGATCATAGTTATTTTACTTTGCTTTAGTTATTGATTGTTAAAGAGGTTAGATAACGGTTTAAATGGCTGCCTGAGGTATTCAGTTAGGGCTAATCAACTGGGTGTGGTCACTAAATCTAGTATAGACTACCCGTGCTGATCAGCTTGGTTGACCCCAACAAAAGCTGACCCTAATCAAATAAATTGATCAACAATAGCAATGCATTCTCAAGGGAATGCCCTGTATGATTAGGATAAAAAAAATCAAAAAATAAGAAGAATTGCCAGGTAAACCCGGTCCGGATCGGTCCAGAATTGCCGACGTTCAGGGGTGGGGATGTCCCAACCCGCATCCCTACCGGGGGGGGGACCGGCCGCTCCCGCCGGCCAATCCGGACCCCCGATCGCGGGTGGCCCACCCGTCCCCTCCCTTTGGGGACAGTCGAACCTAGAAGGAGGCAGCATCATTGACAAAACTCAGGACAACGGAGTATTCCCAAGCCAATCCTCTGATGATAGAAAAGAGCTAGAGGAAAATAATATGCAGTTTATACATTTTGACCCCCTCCATACCACAGGCGGCCCCTCCGTATCACAAGTCCCTGATCCTGTCCAACAACCCATTCACCTTCTTTCACATAGCTACCGTCAGCCCCTAGCCAATACTGGCTCGCCAAGATTTCGTTGATATGATCAATTTTATCAACCAGCAATTTGACTTGAGAAGGATCGATCGCTTCTCCACCTTCTGCTTGATTAACAAGAAATCCGTCGTGATTGATGAATCGTGCGATAGTAACGTGAGCTGACGGAACGATGTACCGTGAAGCAACAGGGAGAGCAGTTTGCCGAACCAAGTCGAAAATGTCCCGGCGAAGGTGATGATATGTGTACTGATCACCATGGCCCTCAGAACCATCGGCTGGGCCTTCGCCTGCAGCGGGAACGAAGCTAAGAGCAAATGCCGCAGAGTCAAAGCTCACCATTGGCTTCAAGAGCCGGGTTTGATGTTTGAGGGGATATCCTGAAATGTCCGCCTCGGTGACATTCTTCGATGATTTCAAGGTTTGGACAAGTTCTTCAATCTGGACTGCTGTCAAAGAATGGGCCACTTCCAGCACGGTCGTGTGGAGATTTTCCGGCGGCATCAGCCAAATTGCTATTTGCGTTAAGTTAGTGGGTGCACTTTGACTCCGAGGTTTGAAACAGTCTGCGATCTGCTTACATGGAGCAACGTCTTTTAATTCGCTTTGAACAAAGATGATCAAATCTCGGATATGAGGAGGAGGTCTAGCCCAGATGACGAGGCAGTTGCGAGGATCAATGTAGCCTTCCTCTTTGGCAGGGCCATCAAGCCGGCGCAGGATTTCGTCTAAAGACCAGCCTGGGAAGTCTTCTGCCAAAATCTTTGCCCTCTGCTGTGCATTCCGATTCGTGCGATGGGTTTCATAGCGCGATTGCAATTGAGCCTTTCGAGTCCAAATTAGTTACAACTCGGTGCCAGTCACGCCGTAGGTATTTTCGAGTGGCTTCAAAATCAAAGAGATAAGTTACCGGATCATCGTTTGACTCTGCAATCAACACCTGAAAGGGATTGTCTTCTGAAATCGATAAGGTAGTCATTCTGGCCCCGGACACTCGACGTATGTCTTTGATATGGCTTTGAGTATTCTGGTTCCTGGAGATATGTTATACATCCGATGCCAAGCCTAATTTCCGAGTACGCGCAAACTGACTCACGTTGCGGGTCTCAACCAACACGAATCTTTAGCTAAAGGGTCAAAAATAGTTCTACATAGCCACCCCCTAACTTAGCCGGTGTGCTTACCAATATTGCACCAAATTGTACATGATAGGGCGGGTCGGTTACAACTTCCACTTTGACAGAACCCCCGTGGGGTGTCATTTATACCAAAATTGCGAATCCTGACGCTCCCAAAAATCCTGTAGTGAGACCGACGAAATGATATCCCCTCGACCGGTCGCTAGTCACAATTAGCGCGATTAAAGATGTGTAAGATATCAGGCAATCAATCAACGCACTAAAATTCTAGATAGGCTACTGGCTAAATGAACTCCACTATCTGCTAAGTCATCAGCACGTAGCCTTCTCTAACTAACGTAATCCACGACCAAGTGAAACACACTACCGAGTGAAACACCCCATATCTGTAACGGAGGACTACTATACGGGGTAGAGGACCCGTCAATTAGGTAAGGATACGATGGCCAAGCAAAGTAGAACAACTACGATCCGGTAGTAAGTCTAATACAAGAAAGAGACTGATTCTTGTTCTGCTATACTAGTCAGAACAAGTCCCTTTATACCCGGGGATCGACCCCTTCTCAGGGTCGACTCAGTATTGAGAAGTCAACCAAAAGGTCATCCGACCATCTTTTCAGATCGATTCTATACTGCACGGCAGGCCAGGGTGGTTCCTGCACCTTGGACCAGGTACTATCTGTAGGTATCCATTACCTGCCCGAAGTCCCCGATACACCAACTCTGCAGTCTCGTTAGGGATTCCGTGACAGTTCGACTGTTAGGTTCCTCTATATTGGTAATTAGCGAAGTCCCTTGATCGACGGCAAAACTTACGCTTGACGAATTTATATCTAACACCTTGGTATTCTTCTACCTGGCCAGGACCACTTACTACAAGATTCTTCAGCCAAGCCTTCGTAAGGGTAATCCTAGGTTGATAGCTTTTTAACTAATAGTAGATTGACCCAAAGTCTTATCGTCGAGATCTAAAGTATCTTTTCTGGAGCAGTGTCTATGATAGTAGTTCTATCTTCATTCTTGTATTCATCGCCGAGTTGCCCCAGTAGCCCTTGGATAGAGGCCAAATAAGTTAGCCTCCTCCTTGCAAATTAGTGTTCATAGTTCTTCAATGTTTAGTAGTCCTGGGGTACCACAAAGATATGTTTTCATAAGGTATTTCCAGCGTTCGACTCGACTTTCCGGCTACAATCCTTGATTTCCGCGAAGCATAACTATGGATTCCCACCCACACTTGAACTGATTCTCCCAAGGATGGCAACAATGTTGCTCAGCCAACACCTGTCGCTCTAGGAGCCAACCTGCAAGTATGCGCACAATGATCCAAAGCATGGCAAAGTCATCGTCGCCTTCTGTTTCACAGATGGTTTCTCCATGATAGTTTAGCCAGGAACATTGAAACAAATGCTGATCTCGGTCTGCACTTTTACACTGGTTGTTGCATCAGATCACATCCCGAAGACAATTTTCTTGGCAACGGATACCCACATTCTGTGGGACCTGGCAACGACACACACTGCTGCACAAGAGGGCGTCGTTCAGGAATTATTGAATAGCTGGGACTAGCGCGTAGGGTGTGTCTTCACGAGAACGATTCCTGCTGGGACCGGAGTGGACACAAGTAATGATCTCCCTTTTAGTATGTCGCTACTTTATGTCAAGTGTGGATGAATATACGTGTCTATATCCTGAGGGGAGACATTCCTGGTTATAACCGTCGACAGTGTTTTTTGTGCAATAACCAATTGCCTGCATTCCATCATTCCCGGGTCCGAGACAGATTCACTCTTCGGACTAATCATCTGCCGGCCATCTTTCGCCAAAATAGTTAGCCTGTTTGGAGGGAGAAGACCTTTATTTCGCCCAAGTCGTAAAGTCAACCAATACTGGGGCCTGTGCAATAGAGGACCACAGTGCATGACTCATTCTTGTCCTCTAGAGCTCATCATACCATGCTTCATACAATGTGATCGGTTTTACTCACCCACAGAGTCAAGACCTATTCAACCTTCTACTGTTACATCTGAGGGTGCTGTAAGTCTCCCTTAGATGAGCCGGCAATGTATGCTCAGATCGGATACTTTGGGCCAGAACTAAAACGCTATTGGTTATCCGTACAGGTGCGCTTCGTCAAGTATAAAGCAGTAAGTGCTAGTCAATAAAGCATAGAGCGTTGCATCACCATTACATCTTAATCGCCAACTCATTAACGCATGCGGGCGAAGTCGAGTTTCTGGCCTAGCAAAATTGTTGCCCTAAGCTGGTGTGGATGCAGTATAAGCAGTAGCCTTTGATGTATTAGCTACTAGCAGCCTCCCCTGAGGATGATCTCAATGGACCAGAAGGCAGAACCGCTCTTTCTGTTTACTAATACATGCAGAAAATGAGCTTCTGGCTGAGAGAATGGGCAACCACGACCGCTCCGGAATACATCACGAGGAGCGGTCTTCGGGTTTTGGGGCGTTTGTGGGTCCCAATCTGTAAGCTTCCTAATATGCATACTCTCTCAAGGGAGCTGAGATGGGCTGAGAAACTGCGTTCAAAGTACATGGGTGAGCTATCCATCAACAAGGAGATGGTAGTACCCAGCCAGGGGGCTCTGAATACAGACAACGAGCACTATGCAGTAACCAGATTAAAGATCATGATAGAATGGCTGGGCCATTCTGCATCCTGTAAGGAGTCGCCAATCTCCAACCCAATGAAGTCGTAATTTTAAAAGGATCTTTCTGAGTGCGTGGCTTCAAATAATATAGTGATCTATCCTCCATGGGATCCTTGGGATGCTGAAATCAGTGCGAGAGACCAGAGTTGAGCACGTAGCAGGGGCATGGCAAATTTTGACTGTGATACATCTTTTGACATTGTGGCTTAGGGGAAAGAATTAATGTCTCAATTCTGCAATTAAAAGTAGATAGGCATCACAGCACCCCCTGGCTTCGCTCGTTGCATAATTTTGACATCTCCTTGCTTCGGAATGGGAGGAACATTCTGCTGTTCATGGTAAAGAATCTCCATTCAGAAGCGCCGAATCTTTGGTTCTTATAATCTACGTTATTGGCAAAACCAATGGGGATTGTTTATTAAGTTAAGCTTTCATGGATGATGATTTGGGGATAGACGAAACTTTTAAGCGGCCTAGTAGCACCAGGAGTATCATCTTGTAAGAAGATCATCGAAAATTCGCTAAACCTCTTCTCTTTCCATTTATTTGGCCCTTTAAAAGAATCTTTTTTCTCAATTGTACCAGAACAGCCAACCAACACAAGGGACAATGGCAAGCCGCTTGGAAACGTTCCTCTACAGTACTCCATCCGGCCCTCCTCGGGTTCGGGAGAAGCCAATGAAAGTGATAGCTCTTGGCATGGGTCGATCTGGAACAGAGTCGCTCAGCAAGGCACTAAGAATTATCGGATACAATCGAGTTTACCACGGATTTGATATGGGCAATTCGAACCCTCCCACATGGGAGCAATGGGTGAAACTTGCCCGCAGAAAGTGGGGGGGGAATGGGTGCACTGGAGGTGATACAGGCATTTTGGGGACGGATCTCGACGCTATAATTGGAGACTGTGAAGCCGTTACCGGATCACAGATTGCAGTGCTTGGTCGGGAGTTTATCAACGCGTACCCTGACGCGAAGGTAATTTTAAATGTCAGAGACTCTGACCAGTGGCACCGGAGTGCTTGTAATACGTTTGGGGTTCTCATGTCTGGCCTTGGATACTCCATGCTACCATATTTTCATCCACAGTTGTACTGGCGGAAGAGGTACTATGAGGAAATGATACAAGCTTACTTCCATGGATCGCTTGCGGACAATGGGAAGTGGGTATACGAAGAGCATTGCGCCAAAATTAGAGGCCTCGTGCATCATGAGCAGCTACTCGAGTGGCAAGTGCAAGATGGATGGGAACCACTTTGCAGGTATTGACCTTTAACTGCATCAATAAATTATCAGCCTCATTGACGATATGATAGGTTCTTAGGAAGGGAAGTCCCTCAGCAGGACTTCCCCCATGGAAACACGCCGGGCCAGATGATTGCCTCAGTTGGAAATCTATACATGGAAGAGTGGTTTAGGGCGGCTTGGTTTAACTTGAGCTGTTTTATGGCTTGCGGTGTGGGCGTCGTCGGGGTCCTTGCTTTTTCCTGGTGGAAGATCGTGTACTAGATTGTCTCGCTTGCGCCAGTCTGCCAGAGGTCTGCAACAGGCGTTAGCACTATTGAATGATCTAGATCAACACCACTGGAGTCGCTTTCTGTGGCTGGACCGGGTAGTAGATCTAACAGATTGTTCTCCAGCCCTGCAATTACATAACATGTACTATTCCATAAAATTGTAAATATTACATACCGACGCCTCGCTTTTCGGGATCAGCGCTTGGCTTTCCCAAGGAGGTACACCGACAGCGATCAGTTCATGCACTTTGACTCCAGCTGAGAAGAATTACACATATAATCGAGAATTATTGGCGATTGAGTACGCGATTGAGAAATGGTTCCACTTGCTAGAAGGATCACCGGGAATACGAGTTTTAACGGACCACCAAAACTGGGCATAAGCCCCTTAGGTGTGTGCTCGCACAGCTCATAATTATGGAAGCTACGGTATCTTGAATATGCGAGACCGGGCTTCTGAATGGTAGGGGTTCCATACCAATAATTTGTACCCCTTGCATGTTACCGCGGTTCATTCAGTAGTCAAATTCCAGGATTGCAAACAGCTTGTCACATAAAATAAGCAAAGGTGTCGTGTGTCAGGTATCTAGGAACTTACAATGCTATTTTCTTCTTGCTTTACAGAGGCGCAGCAGGCGATAGATTCTTCCCCATACAATATTCGGATACTTTTGCGGATGCATTTTGGGTAGAAATGGCTGCAAGACCACGCATCATCCTTATTACAGGTGGGTTTTCATTAGTCAATATTTAATCCCTACCATATCATAACATAAATCGTGGAATAGGAGCAAACTCCGGTGTTGGCTATGCAGTATCTAGGGTCATTGTCTGTGCTTCACCGCATTATCATGTTATTATGGCTAGTCGCTCAGTCAAACGTGGCATTTCCGCTGCCGAGAAACTCCAAGCAACTGGTGCCATCAAAGGCACTTTATCTACTGTTCAGCTTGATGTTACTGATCTGGAGTCCATTTCCGCTGCGGCCAGAGCTGTGGCTGACCAGTTTGGACGCTTGGACGTTCTTGTCAATAATGCAGGAGTCTCAGAGAAAGTCTCTGACTTGCAGACACAGCTTAGGAGGACCCTGGCTGTAAACTTATTTGGACCTGCTCTTGTTACAGAGGCAATGGAGCATTTGCTCCTGAAAGCCTCGAAGCCCTATCTCCTACACGTTGGAAGTAGATATGGCTCCGCCACGTTGGCTGCTGATTCAGGGAGCCCGATTTACGAGAGACCGTTACCAGTATATAGTGCTAGCAAAGCTGCGCTAAATATGCTCATGATCGAACATCATAAGAAGTTGAGATCAAAGGGCGTAAATGTCTTTGGTGTCTGTCCTGGGTTCGTACGGTCGAATATACGAGGGCTAGGCGAAATGCAGATTACTGGTAATGGACTTGCAGGTGATCCCCTCATATCTGGCCAGTTTTTGTTGAGTATTATAGAGGGTAAAAGAGATAATGATGTTGGAAGATGCATACATAAGGATGGGATCCACCCGTGGTAGGCAACACCGGGACTAGAAAGAATACGCAGGATTGTACTCGGCAATGTTAGTTTAAGAGCAAAAGAACTGCATTGGTAAAATAGTAAACTAATTATCTACGTGATTCAAGGGACAGAAGAAAGAGGGGTTTAGCTAGCATTTGACCCACTTCTGAGTCAACATCCGAATCACCCGCGCCACAATTGTACACTGAATCACCTATCATGGCGAATGAAGCCAGCGTGTCTATTCAAGTAGACTTTGGCACCTTGCTAGAGTTCCCCGTTATGGTGTGGTCCGGATACTGTTAAATTGTCAATGCCTATGAGCATATTGTTTCTGGCTTCTACCCATGGGCATAGACGCCTCCAACCTCTGACAACCTTCAATAGAATAGGACCGGCCAATGTGGTAGTATATGTTGAAAAGGCGGTTACACCTCCAACAGCCGCTTACATCATGCATGATAATTTCCTCAAAATACACTGCAATTTCAATCGGTCAGATTGGGATAACATACGTACACCTAATTCAATGCACTGCTTTACTACTGAGTAGCCTCATTTAAGACGTACTGGGTCGATTCCATCCAGTTCAGTGGCCGGGATGTATGGTGACAACTTTGATCTGAACAAATTCCTCCAGCCCCCAACAAGCGCCAAATCGACCCCACCCGCTTTCGCCGTAACCCCTGTGTGGTAGGGTTGGTTCATCATGTATGGTCATGGAGTTGATGTGAACCGCCCCTGCCCTAATGGAGCGAGTTAGGCCAAGCGCACGGTAGTGGTCTTTCGATATAATCGAGCTTGAGAGCCTGTACTTGGCCTGCTCGATAATTTCCATGATCTCATGCTCGCTCTCCGCCCAAAAGATGCCGAAAACTCGACCGAATGATTCGATTTCGTGGAGCTTCATCTGCTTTGTAAGACCGGTAACAACAGTAGGGGGAAAGCTCTTTGGTGATGTTCCTGTGGCCAGCGGCGAAGTGTAAATACATGCCCCCCTCTTTTGCATCCGAAACCAACATCTCCAATTTAGCTCGAGCTGCGGGGGAGATCACCTCAGGCGAAGCATCAAAACGGTCCAGCAAACTAAGAATTTTGCTTTGAAGAGGGTGCGCTATGGACTTTGTAGCGATTACCATATCAGTAGACATACATATCTGTCCGTTCTTTGACAATGATCAGTGATGAATTTGAGAAAGAGAAGAGTGTAATCTCACATTTAAGAAAGCCCCTTTGATGATCTGACTTGCGGCCAGGTCCAGGTCTGCGTCATCCAAGACCACAGTAAAGTTCTTTCCCCCCAGTTCTAAAAAGACTGGCTTCAACGCCATTGCTGCTTGGGATGCGATAATGTGGCCAACCTGAGTCGATCCCGTAAAGTTACTTCTTTATTGCAGGGTGGTTGATCAGGACATCAAAAATCTCCGGGGCATCCTCTGGTCGGTGGAGGATGAAATTAAAGACTCCTGGTGGGAACCCAGCGTCACGAAATAGGGATGCAAGTAAACAGTGTGTTTGCGGACTTAGCTCAGAGCCCTGGTCTACCAGTCAGTGATCTAATTCATGAGAAACGAATGTCAAGTGTTCTCTTGCCTTCAAAATGGCAGCATTACCAGCAGCTATGGGGGCAACAACAGCACGGAGGCCTAATATGATGGGGGCGTTCCACGGGGCAATGCCAAGGACAACTCCCAGAGGCTCTTTGAGCACCAGGCCATAGCCACGCTGGATGAACGGTATTGAACCAGTAGCAATGCTCGTAGTCAGAGAGGCATATTCCTCGACAAGGCCGATGCTGTCATTGGTAATGATATCGGCCCACAGTCGACCACAGTGAATTTCCTCAAAGCATATTTGCTTGACTTCCTCCGCTCTGGTCCTCAGTACCTGGCATATTGGAGAGTTGAGCCCTAGTCCATTCTGACCGATTGATAACCAACCTCTGCTAGCCTCAGCAGGAGACTCCGACGCTGGATAGGGGTCGTCCTGGACCATGCCGAGTACGCGTTGGCACTGGATTCCGCGGCTTGGAACGCCAAATCTCTTGTTGCCCCTTGGTAGAACGTGGGCCACTTTTGAATATTATTCAGAATCCTGCCATGCCTTTCGCCGTGAGGAGCTAAAATATCTTGGCCGTCAATGATGAGCGGAATGATTGGTCGCGTCTCCATTGCAATAGAGTGTCTCAGTGAGTCGCTCATCCAATTGCCCGAAATGGATTCAATAGGCTCCCCGGATCCCCGTCGGGGAAGTATAAATCCTAGACTTCGACACTGGTCAGCCTAAGCCGCGGAGCTCATTGGAATATTCTATGCAATCGGCCTAGCCCTCAACTGGCTCATGAAAGCCAACTCAACCGGCAACTGACCAGAACTCTCTCCGACAGCATACTTGCTAATGCAGATGCGTTTGGGTCATTCGTGACTGGCTATCTATGGGCAAATATTTGGCTTTCGAGAGGATGATAAATCCGAATGCGGTGCCAAAGAGGCGGTGGTGCATGTACTGATCGACTGCCGAAACTACGGGTCCTAGGAAGCAATCTACGCAAGGACATAGGTAATGCAATGAATGATAACGTATTCGGTAAGCGCGCTGTTCATGTAGGCGAGCTGCGCATCTCACGCGTCTTGAGCGCGTCAAAAAACGTCATCTAATTCAACCACCAACTATGCCTCCAAAAGCACGTCGAAATTCAAAACAATCAGTAGAGCAGGAGGGGAGGATAAAATTAGCGATCACAGCTATTAAGAATATAAATTGCTCTTCTATTCGTCAAGCAGCACGACACTATACTGTTCCTGAATCTACCCTACGTACACGGCTCTATGGAGCAACATTTCGAGCAGAAGCACGCACCAACTCGCATAAAATAAGTCAAGTGAAGAGGAACCGCTTATACAATGGTTCCTATCGCTTATTCAACGTGGAGCACCTCCCCGACCATCTCATGTACGAGAAATGGCCAATATTCTTCTTGCTGCGCGTGATACTACAGTCAGAGAGAAATGGGTATACAACTTTATTCAACGACACGATGAATTGAAGACATGCTTTTCTCGACGATATGTCTATCGGCGTGCTCAATGTGAAGACCCTAATATTATTAGGGAGTGGTCTGACCGCGTACAAATCACTCTAATGCAGCATGGGATTGTACCTAAAGATATCTATCACTTTGATGAGACTGGCTTTGCTATGCGAGACTCCCTCCAGATCCGGCTGGCCTAGTAATGAATCTATTGGGGAACATGTACCGCAATGGAAAAGCTTGACTGATCAACTTGCGAACAGATTACTCATTGCCGGGGTTCAGTTCCCCGATATACCCATGAAGGTGGGGAACAATCCGATACGCCATTGAAAATAAATACTCGTTGCTCGTACAGGTTTCCTTTTGCAAGTAAATATCCCTAATAGTTTACATCACGGCGATCAGGATATTTTCCATGGCTGCGCTATACTTGCTTTTTGGAGCTGCATTAGTGCTCTACACCCTGAGTGTCGTCATTTACAATCTCTATATCCATCCATTGAAAGACATTCCTGGTCCCTTTCTCGCTAGAATAACCAGATGGTGGCTTTTCGTGTTGGAAATGAGAGGAAACCCCCATAGTGAGATTCTGGAACTACATAAGGAATATGGTATTAGATGATAGCCCCTAGCCCTCCTCTAAAGTCACTATTGAAACTAAATCTGCTAGGAGTGATGATGAGGATTTCGCCAAATGAAATTTCGATTGCGGACCTTGAAGCTTCAAGCGTCATCTACGGACAAACTTCGAAATTCGAGAAGTCTCACTATTTCTATCGCTCTTTTGAAGACCAAGCATCAAATCTGTTTACAATCCGTGACCGCCAACAACATTCGCAGGACAAGAGACTCATCTCTCATGCATTTTCAAGGGCAAATATTATCCAACATCAGACATCCATCTACGACCACGGGCTCTACTTGATGGATAAGATCGCTCAGCGGGCAGAGAACGACAGGACTATACCATTATTTAATGCATTCCGCTGCATGACGTTGGATACGATCTCTGATTTTGCTTTTGGAAAATCTACAGACGCATTGAAATCGGAAGACTTCCATTCAGTTATCTTTGATGGAATTGATAATGCAACTCATTCTGTCCCATTTGTTCGTACACCATCTACTAGAGGCAGTCTATCAATATCACTAATGCAACCAGTTTCAACATTTTCCTATATTGCGCGAACTCCTCCGATGGTCAAGCTACTATAATATCAATTCTGTTCCCAATGGTTTTCTCAAACTAGGACAGGTGGCAAACGACGGGTTTCAAGAGATGGATGCTTCCGATACGTGGACAATGTTCAAAAATATGATTGCATCTGCAGGGAAAAAATCGCAAACGTTGTCCAAGGAGCATCTAATAGCTGAGGCCATCGTGATGATTGTTGCAGGAACAGATACCACAGCTGTGGCCCTATCCACAACTTTGCATAAACTGTTACAAATGCCGGAAATTTATCAAAAGCTTCAAGATGAGATCCGAACTATAATGCCCTCTATTAATTCACAGCCTGCATTCGATAAACTTGATGCATTGCCACTCCTTGATGCGTGTCTCAAGGAAGGTCTTCGGATCTCCTGCCCAAGCCGTGTTCGACTTCCCCGAACGGTTCCGGCCGAGGGCTGGACGTTCAAAGGTTACCACTTCCCTCCTGGGGTATAGTATTTCTATGTTGATATGGGTGTCTATCAGCACTAACCTGCGACAGACAATCGTGAGCTTATCCCCTTTATATTTTCTCCATGACGAAAAGGTCTTTCCATCTCCGATGGATTATGACCCGTTACGCTGGATAGTAGACACTGATCAGAAAAGAGAGATGATGTCTAACTTCCATCCTTTCTCTCGAGGAACTCGGCAATGCATCGGGCAAAGGTAGGACTTATCAGCGTCCTGGAGAAATTATTATATCAGGACCTGTCCCCAGGGCTAACAGACTCGCAGCTTGTCACTCGTTGAGCAGAAGATAGTGTTATCGTTATTTGTAAGACGGTTTAACCCCAGAGAAGTCCTCAACAGACAGATCGTCATTAAAGAAGCAATCACTGCAGTCATCGAAGATGCCTTGGATGTCCGTGTTGATCTCGCTTAGATGACGTTATGTGGACCTCGGTTTCGGTTTTCAGTTCTTCATTCCCCGATACCCCCGAAAAGCCGCTTACAAAGAGTTTACTGCGAGCTCGATGATTTGATTTGCCACCACAGCACCTTATATGTTCAGGATCCACTCCATGTAACTAATTAACGTTAGTTGTGAGTTAGCTAGTGATCTTGACGGGTCCGAGTAATCAAACCCCCTCACGGAATGAATGAACCTCCGCAGGAGCGTGGAATGCACCCCTCACAAAACCTTTCTCATTTATCGCTCCCTTTCGTACCCTAGCTGTGTTATACAATGGCCTCGGAACACCCTGATATCCAACCCAGCACTGATCATTCGAGGAGGCCACCGGGGCGCAAGAGGCAGCGCGTTTCCGTAGCATGTCGCTCCTGTCGGACACGTAAATCAAGGGTATGTGGGCGAGCGATTTCCTCGTCAATGCGTACATATAAGAATGGTATTGTATTATGTGGTTGATAATTCATCACTAACAATATACACAGTGCGATGGAAGCACACCTTGCTCAACATGTTATGACTTAGGCTTTGATTGTCATTACGAACAACCATCCCAATCAGCTCCGGTTGCCGCTGGCTCTGACAGCCTGTAGGACCCCTTACTCACCTTGAGCTAGGAAGACAGCAGTCTCACCTTTAACTTTGGTCCTCAGGCACCCATCTATTCTGGACCAAAGGCTCCAGACAATTGAAAAGAGACTCGATTCCTTAGTCTCAATTGATCGATATAGAGTCGTGCCTGCAGTTCCATCACCCGTGGCGACTTCTTCATCGGTGGAACAACTTGCAGCGCCCTCCGACCGAAATCCAGAGACCCAAACAGATCCTGCATTCTCTCGTAGGGATGACGGGGTTGATGGAATGGGTGCTGTGTCTCTCAAAGACGAAGGTGACGAAGAAGAGTATTTTGGTAAGATAAGTCAAGACCCAGAGGAACCCAGCGGATAGTTAAAAATCGTCATAGGGGAGTCTTCCAATGTCGCATTCCTCCGCTTCATAGTTCGCACTATTGGATGCTCGAATAATGGAGAAGAAACCACCCGGCGACAAAGAACCGATACCCTCGCACAAAGCAAACACGGAAATTCCAATCCACACCCGAGAAATTGTACTGCGACACAACAATTAAATGGGAATGGACAAACCCATGAAAATATGCATTCTCTTCCATCAAAAGAAGATGCTGACGGTATGGTACATTTGTATTTCACCACAGTGAATTTGATGATTCCTTGCATCCACGAAGATTCGTTCAGGCAAATGTATCAATACATGTGGAGACATGGTCCTCAACGCATGAGTAAACCATGGTTAGGATCCCTTAATCTCATTTTTGCAATTGCAAAAAACATCATAACCCCTACCTCCCCACCTCATGACCGTGCTTTTGCATCAAATGCGTTCTACCGGCGAGCTATGGATCTGGTGAAAACCTATATGTTTGGTCCAATATCTTTAGATCTGAGTACTTCAGCCCCGCCGTTTCTGGATTCCTTTCCCTGACCATTATTAGTGCAGGTATTTCTTCTGGCGGTGGTTTACCTTGAGGGGACAACCTCATCTTCACTGGTCTGGACGTTTCACGGCATGGCAGTAAAGAGCGCGTACCAGCTGGGTCTTCACTCTATCACGTCTGCCGATATTTCCGAGATTGATTGCGAAATACGAAGAAGGCTATGGCATTGGTGTGTGCTGAATGACCGGTATATTCCCCTAAATTTGCGTTTAAGCAGACAACTCACAGTATCCTAGATTTCTTAGCGTAGCCTATGGACGTCCTCCACTTATTCCATTAAGCCATGTCAGGCTTCAGACTTGCTCGTCACATCCTTTCAGTAATATGCCCGTGGATGTTCACTCCTCCAGCTTGGCGTATTTTAATGCATTGATGTATGCCCGGATAAACCTTTTTATACTACAAACGTTGCCCGTTAATCACATAATAGGTCACTAACTTACATTATTGGGAGCACGGTTGATCAAATGTACGGGCAGAATCTAGGGTTTCCTAGCCAGATTTCGATGAGTGAATTTGCTAGACGCATTTCCGAATTGCAGTGGCAGCTTGCACAATGGCAGGATAACCTACCACATTTCTTAAAGACGATCACGTATGGTGAAACTCTGAATTGTGGCCCCATATCCCTAGAAGTTACCAGGCTCCGTGTGCTTTTGTCTCTTCGATATCAAGGAGCCTGTGTCCTTGTGCTACGTCCAATTTTAAGGCAGTTCCTAACACCATCCTTTGAGCCTTCATTATCCCAGTTGAACTGGCTGCAAAGTCATGGGGCTGTGTTCGTCGCGGACCTTGTCCAAAAATGCAAGGATGTCATTGAGCTAAGCAAAAATATATTAGTTGCGTCAAAAGAAGACAAAAATCTCCTTGGGGCCTGGTGGTTTTCTTGCTTTTACAGTACGTCGTACGACTAAAAGCCTTCATTTGCATCCGCTGATGTCTCGTACAACTGAAGCTTTCAATTCTTCGTTGGCAGTGATAGGTGTGCTTTTATTGCAAAAGTCCTGGGATACCATTCACCTGCTACCCATCATGCCCACAGAGCTTCGGGCAGTCCTGGACACGGCTATGGAAATTCTACTTGATTTAGATGGGGGAAGCAAGACTATTGTGAAATGCCGAGACACCTTATCCAGATTGCTTGCTATTGTTGATTCAAAGAGTACGTCCATCGCTCTACCCGAAAATGATGTTTGTTACTTACTTCAGTGCAGGAGGAACAGATGAGGCGCCGACTTCTCCATTTACATTGACTCCGTCTAGCCTTTGGGCATGGCAAGGCCTAGACCAAGGCCTTCTGCGCTTCGATGCTTCTCTACTTCTGGCACCTGAGACTACAAATATACCTGACATCCCTTAAATGTAGAGTGAGAATTTGGCAAGGCCTTAGGGAAACTGAGCGGCCTAAATCTAGGTTATCCATTGTGATTCGAGGTTTCGATTTTAAATGAATTCGATAATTCCATCTTACTTTCAATATTTGAACAGCCTTCTAAGCCTATCTGGGATACATGCTTTCAGAGTTGGGAATCACGCTGGGTTTGTGACACATTATTGTTCCAAATGCCGGACTTTCCTGGCGAGAGAATACCGTTCGGATCCAAGGCATCCTTCAGGTTGGCGTTAAACCGAATAAACGCAGAGTTATTGAACTGCAACCTTGATGCCAAATCATCCATGTAGCTCACATGTGTGCGATACGGCAAATATGCTCGCTGTATGCCATCCTGCAGAAGATCCTTGAACAGCGAATTCATTCGTCCCTCTTCCTCAGGAGTAAAAATAACCAACTCAATCCCGACCACATAACGTGGGTATACGTGGAAGTCAGCGAAAAAGTCGAAGTTGGCATTGATAGTTAGTTGCTTTGCAGCCAAATACCACTCGTACAGTTCTCTGCCTGACGGCGGAATAACAGGGGAGAAGTCTAGATGGCAACCACCTTTCTGGCCGCGGCTGTCCAAGATCGCCAAAGGGGCGAGCGTCGGTATCCCGCTATGTGGGATCTCTTCTTCCTTGATCTCTGCGGCAGTAATGAACTCTCCGGGCGAGCCGGGAAACTCGCGGGTGGTAATTCTCACTCCAGGGATATGAGAGAAGGCGCGCTGGACGGTTACCAGCATAGCCGGGAGCATTTCAACCGAGCCATAAAGCGAGAAGTACGCTTTCCAAAATCCGAGTTTATGTTTGGCGTCGAGCTCTTCCAGAACCGAATAGGGAACATGTGAATTAGGTTTCATATACTTCGCAAGTTCAGACTGGACCTCAGGAATTTGGGACATCAAGGCAAGGCGGAAGATATTTGCGATAGATGGTGAGTTGAGGATGATCGACCGACGCATAAGGTCAGAGAGCGTTCCAACTAGAGGCACAAGGTCTTCCTCCTTTGGGACGCTGATTTCGACCGTGGCGTAAGCTTCAGGGGCCGGGGTGATATGGATCCCCAATTTGGTCACGATGCCTGTGAAGTTAGCGGCAGATTTTTTATGATTGTAGGTGTTATAGTTTACCGAAATTGGATTGAAAGAATAGTCCGTCAAGTGCTGGCCCAAAGCCTCTATTGGAATGCTGCATTAGTGGTATACACCATATAAGAGGAGACAATCATATCTGCAAAACCACGTACCCCTTGTATAGCGGGAATGCTTTGTTGTTGTCCATAGCACCCATGCCTGTACGGAGCAATTCTCCATTCGACATAACGACTTCCATTCCACACTGGGACTGCGAGTGTTCGCCATTAGGTGTATAACCGAAGCCGCGGTCAACAGTGTTGCCCAAGACCGAACCCCATCCGATGGCTGGAACCGAAGGCCAAAGATTCAACCCTCTTCCTTGAATTTCATTAAACAGATCGAAGAAGGATACCCCTGGCTCAACAACGGCGTATCCATACTCTTCATTGACCTCCAGAATCTTCTTCATCCGGTGAAGATCCAGAATCACACATCCCTTGGTTACGGATCCCGAACCGCCGTATCTGTACAAGTTATTGTATTAGCAAGGAGCGAAAGTAGAACTGCTGAAGCCCATACCCGAGATTCTTTCCCCGAGAAACGGTCCACAATGGGATCTTATGGATGTTGGCGAGCTTCACGATTGCTTGAACGTGTTGAACCTCGCTCGGTCGGACAGCGCCGCTAGGCATATGGCTTCCTGTGGTGGAGAATGGGTCTCCATAGGAATCATGGCCTTGTGTTCCTTGCAGAGCACCATGTTGCGGAGTCCGTGACACGTTATTCTCACCAATGGTCTTGCTCACTGCATCAAAAAAGCGGCGCATAGCCTCGCGGTCAGGAGCAGCAGATTTTGAATGTGTCATGATTGCGCTGTATGATTGTTGCGAGGAGCTTGATACTTAATATGGAATGTAACATTTCTCTTACTGGCCACAGAATATATAAATAGGTTTGACAGGCGAAGGAAGGCATCCTTCACCAAGTTGAATCCCAGCTTACAAACACTATTCGGGTATATCGGTACAGACACCTCAAAGAACTACCCCAGCCCCCGCCCGTTGCCAAACCCAAGCCCACCCCCTTAAGGTTACAGCTTACTTATTAGTTTCTTTCACATCAAAGTTTCACTCTGTAGTGCCAGGAGCTTGTTTAGTGATATTGAAGTATAATGGTTGAGAAAAGCACGCTTGCCTTGGAAAGCGCCGCCTGATTTTGTTAACACCGACAAGATCAAATTAGCCCTGCATTTGCTGGTACAGTACCATAAATTCTTCCTCAATGTTTTTTAAAACCCTTATAAACTTGTCTCAAGGGTATAGAATTAAAAATTGAGAAGAATGGAATTTTATCGAATCCTTGCCTAGCCCCGCGGGGACACCACGTCTCGGGGCTGTCGGGGCCACCGGGGCCACCGGGGAACTCGGGGAAATGGAGATCCATTGCGTTTCCGCCACAAAGCAATATACATTACCATAAATACTCCTGTGCTAATTCAGAAGGGTTCATCTATCTGTTCCATCTATAAAATTTCAATCCTATGTTTAAAATCTGTTGGAAGCATGGACGACACACCGAACACGTTCTTTCCAGAACGCCCCCAGTTCTCTGGGTTTATGAAACCTTGTCGACTGGAGGGTGAAATACACGCATTAGAAGTGCATGGGGAGATTCCTAAAGATATAAATGGAACTTTCTACCGAGTAATGCCAGATCCTCAGCTGCCTCCATTTATACAGGATGACCCTGTACGTCTTATCCCTACCTCGACTAGCAGAGTTTTGGAGAGTACTAACGCATGAAAACAGTGGTTTAATGGAGATGGTAACATTAGTGCCTTTGAAATCAAAAATGGATCTGTTTCCTTTCGACAGCGCTACGTGAGAACGGAGAAATTCGTTCGCGAACGTGAGGCTCAGCGCAGTTTGCTAGGTGAGCCTCCCTTTTTTTGACTGGTAAGTGAGCAGTTAACTTATCAGACCAAAGGCAAATATCGGAACAAATACACAGATGCTGTGGAATTTAAAGTGCGCACCACAGCGAATACCAACGTGGTTTATTTCAATGGCCAGTTACTAGCTTTGAAAGAAGATTCACAACCCTATGCTTTGGATCCCATATCCTTGGAAACAAAGGGTCTATATGATTTTGATGGGCAGTTACCTAGCGTAACGTTTACCGCGCACCCTAAATTTGACCCATTTACTGGTGAGATGATTTGCTTCGGATATGAAGCCAAGGGGGATGGAACTCCTGATGTCTGCTACTACAATGTGACGCCAGACGGCAAATTTACTGAGGTGGTTTGGTTGGTCGCCCCGGTCGTCGCCATGATCCATGATTTTGCTGTCACTGACAATTGGGTATGTTTGTCTGCGGCAGTAATCTGATTCTGTATCCAGGGTCACAATTAGCTTACCATGGCAGGTCCTATTTCCCATCATCCCTCAGACCTGCGATATTGAGAGGATGAGGCAAGGCGGGGAGCATTGGCAGTGGAGTCCTGAGACCCCGTTTTATATTGGCGTACTCCCTCGACGAGGGGCGCAGCCGTCTGATGTGAAGGTATATTCTCCATACCGGATCATCCTTCATTCTTGTGCTTACTTTAGCCCCAACAGTGGTTCCAGTACAAAAACTCCTTCCCAGGCCACACCGCCAATGCATATGAGGACGAATCTGGAAATATTCACATTGATCTTGGGCTGAGTGAAAAGAATGTATTCTTTTGGTGGCCTGATGCTCAGGGAAATGCGCCTGAGCCTAGCTCGATTTTGTCCCAACTAGTTCGATTCACGATCAACCCCAAATCTGACGACCTCGATCTAAAAAACCCGAAGATTATACAGAACGAAAACTCGGAGTTTTACCGCATTGATGATCGCTTTGCCACGCATCGTTACCGTCACTGTTTCTTTGACCTCATGGATCCGAGCTTAGGCACTGATTTCGCAGCAATTATGCCAAATCTGGGCGGCGGCTATCCACTTTATAACTCTCTAGCCCATGTTGACGTTACTACCGGCATGGCAGAGATCTATTTCCCAGGAAGGACCCACATGGTGCAAGAGCCCGTCTTCATTCCTCGTGTTGGTTCTACTACGGAAGGCGATGGCTACGTGCTGGCATTGGTCAATAACTATGATACGATGTCGAGTGAGTTGCACTTGGTGGATACTAAAGATTTCAACAAAGCCAAGGCCATTATTCTGCTTCCTGTTCGTTTGCGCCAGGGACTCCATGGGAACTGGGTTGATGCACGAGACCTTACACAATAAGTGGACTTTATTCCAGTTGGGAAACCCGCATAGCGATTCATTTGATATGGTGAAAAAGGCGTGAGATCTTTCGATATATTATATGCGAAACTCCAAAAGTACAATTTCCGCATGCTCAGGACTTATAAAAGAAGACTTAACCCAGAAATAGTAATAGTACTAACCTGTGTTTTTTCTCAGCCATAGCTATTTAAATAAGCGAGGCATCTTATCAGAGTCGTGTTCCAGTCCCAGCTCTAAACGCAAAGACTATCTTATCTCATGCGGACTTTTATAACAATCAGACCCGAATTGCCGGGTAGGTAGGCTGCAAGGTTTCACTCGGCCGTGGATTACGTTAAGAGCTTTATTTAGGACTATCTCATGCATCTTTCTGCTTAAGAATAAAGTTATAGGGTATCAGTGGCGGTTCCGAACACCCACCGCCTTCCGCCGGTGGGTGTTCGGCAGCCTAAAGGAATTTTCAGCGTAAAGGAAGGAAATGAAGCAATTTGTATTATCACTACTAAACGCCTGTAGAATCAATAAAATAAAGCTGATCACCCGATTTCTCTGCCAATCCTGTATCTGAAGCTGTAGTTTCATTCTCTATATAAGGCGCTGGTGGGAGGTGGCCGTACGCTTTGAAATACGCCTTATCCGCTGCTTTCTTCTTTTTTTCATTATCTTTGGCCTTCCTGTCTGCAATAGACCGATTCGCATCCTTTACACGCAGAATACCACTATCTCCAAGGCGTTGAATCTCTCGCTTAGACTTTTTACGGCTTCGGGATGCCTGTGTGGCCTCAATTCGTTTAAGAGTTGAATTCATAATAGCAAGCTGCTCAGATTGAAGCTTTTGTTGATGAAATAAGCGGTCAAGATAGCGCTTAATGCGAGGATTGTTTGGTGTATTATTATTTAGAAGCTTAAATAGCTTCTTCTGATTCTTTTCAACTTGCTGAGCACTTTTTGGAGGTGTATTCTCAATACTTGAAGACTGAGGATTTGGAGGCGGCGTAGTCTCTCCGTACACGTGTAAATCAGGTGCAGAGATCTCTGGTAAAGGTGGTAAAGTCTTCTGAATATCTTCAATAATTGAAGATCCATCTGGAGGAAAGATACCGCGTTCTTTAAAAGAGTTGCGAATAAGGCGTGGAGTAAAAGTCTTCTCACGTACAGCAACAATATCACGTAGAAAATTTGCTTTATCTCCCGGGACTCCACACCACTGTGCAATAAGATTATTTGCACTGCGAAAGTGTGTTTTATATGTAAGAAAGGGCTTTCCATCAAGCGGTTGACAGCGATGTGTTGTATGAGGTCGAAAACAAAAGGGAAGAATCTCATATGTCTCACAGAGTTGAAGAAATTCAACTGTTTTATGAGCTGTATGGCCGTCGAAGAGAAGTATACGTTTTTCTCCCTTTCTTGTACGATCTTTAGTCTCCTCATGGAATCTTTGAAGCCATTCAAGCGCGATTTCATCGTTTATATAGCCTTTATCGGTGACTGCAGTATAATAATCGGGAATTGTTTCATCGTACCAGGCCTCCATAAATTTTTTCCCTTTAAAGATAAAGAGCGGAGTCATAATCCAGCCATCTGCAGCAATACACTCAAGCGCAGTAATATTCTCTGCATGCTCAGCTTCAGGAAGATTAGGAACTCTTCCCTTTGTACCAAGCACTTTTTGAGGCTTTCCACTGCCTGGTTGAAAGCCGCATTCATCAAAGTTATACACAAGGCGAGCGGGAATATCTTTAAGCAAGTTGGTAAGCTGAATATACCAGAATTGAAGCTGTCCGACATCCTCTGCATCTAGACGCTTCTTCTCCTTTGGCCTTTGAATCACAGGGCTTAATTTAAGATCAGGAGGAAGTCTTTTGGAAAAACGATATGCCCATGATCGACTGACACTCTGTGTAGGATTATCGCGCTGTATAGTAAGGTTTGCCCACTCTAAAAGCAATGATATAGTCACCGGGAGATGAATATCACGCATTTTAGCAATCCATTGCTTTAAGGCAGCCTCTTGATACTCATTTAGCGCTTTATTTGGTGCATTTCGAGCTGTACGAGGCTTTCTTCTTTCATAAATACGGCCATGGAGTGTGCGATATGGGATCCCGAATTCTCGCGCGATTTTTGCAATATTAGGTTTTTTTTCAAGATAGGCAGCTTCAACAGCCTCATTTACACGTGAATCTGAAATTTTAGACGTTTTGGGCATTTTTTATGGTTTGTATAGCTTCAAAAAGATTGAAAATTGATTATATTCCTTTACGCTGAAAATTCCTTTAGGCTGCCGAACACCCACCGGCGGAAGGCGGTGGGTGTTCGGAACCGCCACTGATATAAGCATTAGCTTAGCCATTACCCTAGGTTCCCAATGGTTATTAGGTATTAAGTAGTAGGAATAGTATCATCAAAGGAACGGACTAATTGAGTTGATGAAGGGAATAATGAATGTGCATATTGAATATGTAAGAGACAGAAGAATATGTATGTTAGCAAACAATAGAAGGAATGCAAGGACAGAGCCCGAGAAAGAGAAAGAAAAGACAGAAGGAAATATAAAAGACAGACAGATCTATAACCATGTAGATGAAATGTAATCTATGAAACCAATAGGCAGAAGCGCAAGATTAAGTAGATCCTGACACCTTCTTGCCCTTCAGTACACGAGCCAATTAGTAGATGAATACTGCCCCAGCAATATTAAACGTAATATACACCCACATAAGCCCAAAGTTGCGCTATACATCGTCATAGTAGCTACCAATCTGTGCCAGAAATATGTCAGTCTTGTCAATCGAGCAGTATGAAGAGGTAGATATAATATTCTCATCTAATAGATACCCACTCTGAATTGCCTTAATAAATGGGTTTATGTATTCTCCACAAGTCTGGCTACTGGGTGGATTAAAAGTTAGGAACTCAATCTTTTTACACTTTGTACTAGTACCAGAGATACCAGTGAATAGCATCACAGAGACTAGATAGGTGAACAGAGAAATGCAGTACATAAAGACCCAGAATCTGGGAAGATTATCCTTTGTCACGAGGACACCACAGAAGATGAGACAGAGAGAGAATAGAAGAGAGGCAATATTACCACCTATTTAGCCAGTTTAATCCTAGTAATTACTATATGGGTAAAGGTCGAGGTGAAGAGTAAGAATGTCGATAGAAGCAGGAACATGAGGCCTCCTTGTTTGGCAATTAAGCTATTGCTCTGGATCGCATTATTATATAAAGGTTATGCACGGGGCTCTAGGGCAGGAGTCTGTGACCAGTTAGCGGACCGCGCGTTATGGGTACTAACCTAATGATCGATGGGGGCGTAGTCCCTAATGGACTACTAACTGAGGGGATGTAGTCTACGCTAGACTACCAGCGGTGGGGTGCAGTCAATGCTGGACTGCCGAACAGTGAACATAGTCAACCTTAGACTGATAACGAGGATAGACTCAAGCTTAAAGGGCCAGGCCTATTAGATACGTATATCTAATAGTTGAAGAGTGCAAACGAGTTGAGACTGGTCTTGCTTTCAAAGGTAACTTAACATAACCATCCTTCGGTAACTCTGCGGCCGTTCTCAGCTCCTATCGTCCTATAGTTTTCTGCCTTGCGCAGCCGCTTTCGATAAAGAGACGCTAGACAAGGGTCTGTAACAACTAGACCTGGGCATGGGCCGGCCCATTTGGGTCGGCCCATGAATGGGTCAGTCGGCCCACGATTTGGCCCATTCGGCCCATTTAGCCCCCAGATATGCATAATT